>JAMKCH010078161.1:0-13301 GCA_023653785.1 Ophioderma brevispina | reverse complement strand
AGTCCCTTGGAAGATAATACCTGAGGGTTTGTAGGAACTTGTGCGCTGTCATTTTGGAGTCTTCGCTGTGAGGACATATCATACGTGGAACTGCAACGCTTCTTGTGGACATTAGTGGAATTCTTGAGGACAATAAGTATACATGTCATCTTAAATATTGAGTGTAATTTTATGTAAGTTTTGGACCATACCAAATCTTGTTTGAACCAATTACAAATCATTAAATCTGTTATATATATAATTAGATCATTTGTGCCAAGGCTCTCACTTATTTGTGGTGAAGGTATTTCTGACCTTAGGCGTCCCCGAGACGTTCATAACAACAGTTTTTTTAGTGTTAAATAAAAAAAAAAACATAAAAAAAATTTTTTTTTGCGATCCAGTACCTTTATTTTTGTTCATGGTTCACTAGATATCCTACTCTCTCAGCACGTTTTCAATCCACTGTGGATGAAGGTCTCAGCATGATGTCTCCAATTCTCTCTCTCTCCCTGTAATATTGTACAAATTAGTTGCATTCCATAATGGTGGATTTCACTCCTCCATCTCTTTATTGGCCTACCTATGTCTTTTCCATCAAGTGTGTACATATATTCTAGGATATGGCAGCCCCAATTGTCCATTTACGATGTTGATAACTTCCATTATGTCCCGTACCTTTGTCTTTCCCTTATCATTTATTAGTTTTGGGATCTTTGGATGTTAGTTAAGCATTACTTCTTGCAGGTTAGTTGAGCGGCCTGCTAATTTTCTTTCCATTTTTATTGTTAGGTCCATGTTTCTGATGCATATGTGTCATTGATGGGAGAATGCATTGGTCATACCACTTTCTCTTTAAGCAAAATGGTAGACTACTCCTTCGATGATGTGGCTGTATTGCAAATCTTGTAATGTGTGCTAAACCAGTCCTCAACCCTTTATTTCATTATAACATGCATAGATTTGTGCGGTGATGTCCCCCCCCCTCGTGACACTTTCTTCCGTTGTACCCAGGTAGATGGATGTATGACTTGGAGGATGTCCAAGTCCGGTAAGCCTATGAGAGACAGGCAAATTGAAGAGGGCGGCTGTTGAGATATGATGAAACTATCATCTGCAAAACGGAGGTGGTTGAACTTTCCCCATTCACAGTGATACCGTTTATTTCTCAATTGATGTCTTTGAAGATGAGTTCTAAGCATGCTGTAAAAAGCTTTGGAGACATGGTATCTCCTTGTCTCACTCCTTTCCTATTGGTATTTTGTTGCTTTCTTTGTGAAACTTGACAGTAGTTGTGCTGCCAGTGTATATATATGTCTTTGATTACTTGTAACCTATAGTTAGGGTTGATGGTTTTGCTCTCAGTGCCTTGAGAACTGCCACAGGTTTCAACGGAATCAAAAGCATGTTCTCATAATCCACAAAGCGCCACGCCATACAGGTATATTGAACTCTTGAATTTTTCCTTTAGTTGGTTGAGGGTGTGAATGTGGTCTTTATTGTTGAGAAGTTCTTCTGAATCCCGCTTGCTCCCTTGGTTGGTTGTCATGTAGAATTCTTTCCAACCTGTTTGTCACAATCTTTGTGAAAAGCTTGTACATGTTGGATAGAGGGCCAATTGGCCGGTAATTCTTCAAATCCCTTTTGTCTCCTTTTTTGTGCAAGATTATCATGTTGGCATCTTTCCACTTTTGGGGCACCTTCCCTTGGTGAAGACAAGCTGTGAGATATCCTCAAGAAAATGTTATTTCCAAAAAATTCCAATTGATTCGGATGGTGCGTCTATACGTGAATGTCTCCCCCATAGGCTAATGGAAATTTGTTCTAGAGTAGATTGAATCTGCACGTAAGATTAGGCACACATACTAAACTTAGTCTTAAACAAAATGACCCTTGTGCAACGACCCTACATTTGCGTGTAAAATATAAGAATTAACACGTTTTTGAAGGGTTAAAAAGGTTATGTTTGATTTATGTAAAATATATCAACCAATCAACAGTGAGCTGGCTCCACCAACTTCAACATATTTAGCTGCTGCCTCATACGCAAGAAGAAGAAAATTATTGAACTATTAATCATGTCCACGAATGTAAAACAATTCGAAATTTATCCTTGAACAAAGCGCATCGATTTCTGGTCAAAGTATGCCACACCCCGCTATTTGATGATTTAGGGTTAAAATTATGGGAAATCTTAACTTCTAATTCTTGTGGTTAGATTCTTGAGTTCTGTTCTTGATTTAAATATTTGTTCTTTACCTCAATCTTTAAAGGCTGACTCAGAGATTTCAAAATATAAATTTTGATGTGTTATTAATAATAGTCAACTAGACCTTAAGCTATAGTCACCTAAAATTCTCAATTCCAAAGTTTGAGATGATCGGATTTTCCTTTTGATGTAGTAAATAAAATTATTTATATATAGTATAATTCCATACGTTGCTGTGTATAACACAAATTCAGGCCCCGGAATTTTATTACAGATGGACATCGATTTGAGCTCCGGGATGGGGTGGGGGTACTGACCTGAAAAGGTTGCCGGTACGGGTAGGTGCGGGACCATTTAAGACCCATTTCAGCCGTCCGGCTGTCCGTACACTGTTGACGAAAGCCTCACATTGTTTCTATTGGCGGGATGGGCCATTACCCCTTTCCGGAATCACTTCCTACACTGGCCTAGTGCGGGTTGGAAGGACCCTGGTATCTAGAGTAATTTGTGCAGGTAACAGACCCGGATGGTCCCCTACTCTTTTCGATAAGGTCTGCAACTTTTTCGTGTTCAGGAATTACTCCCTTATACACGGGAACAACAGCTTTACATGACTCTCCGAACCATGAGGCGCCGGACACCTATGCATACACCTGCACATTTTACGCAATGGGTGGGGAGCGAGGAGAAATTCCATAATCACACTGCTGCGCAATTATGTAATTCCGACCTTATAGGAAGTATTGGAGAATAACCAAGAAACTCGACTCTCGCGGGGCTCGAACCTTGCCGACGGTTCAGCGCCTTAGACCGCCCGGCCACCTCGCCCCGCGGGCCGCATATCACCCCTGCCCAAGTAAATGAAAGTTGAGTGCTCCCCGAGTTTGAGCTCAGCTATTTCACATAGTGATTAGTATTGGACAAGCATGTGTACGCTAAAAAAACCCCGCGATTTGTTAAAAAATTGAGGGCGCCATTTTCAGAAATAAATCACTTCCACGAGTTTGAAAACAATTTGGATGTTTACATTCTGTAAAAACAGTAAAAACAGGGAGAGTTCCAGGGGGGAGGTGGCAGTTTGTGGCAATTTCTGGAACAAGGATGCTGAAATTACTGCCAGCATTTACCAAACTTGCTATTGTATGTGCTAATCCCAGCTAATCCATCTTTCACTTGCCAGTAATATCTTACTAAAAGCCTAAAGTGCAATGCCTGAATCCCGGTCTGAATACTTTTGAATTGTGTCGCAAAACATGCTAGATACACTGTAAATTCTGTCAGGGATATGAACACCTTGCTTTTCTGTTACAGAAATTGTCACAAACTCTTCCTGTTTTTACTGTTTTTACAGAATGTAAACATCTAAATTGTTTTCAAACTCGTGGAAGTGATTTCAGTAAGGGTTCTTTTCATTATGTCATTTTTTGCCATTATGTCCTTTTTGTTTGTTGTTTGCTCGTATCCACAAGTCATTGGTAATGGCTTGTGGTGGTGTCAGGATTTGTTCAGCTAGCGTGCTAATCCGGGGCCGCGTGTATCCATGATACGGACGCTCCTGACATGGCCCGCTATTTGAGGCTGGGGCGGATTAAGAACAGTCAGGGGTTTCCACCCTACTCTTATTCGACACTGACTGCGATGTACATGTACAGTTGTGACTCTCTGTACACGGGACCGACGGCTTAACGTCCCCTCCGAAGGACGGGATGCTTTCATGATCCATTTGCCCAATTCCAAGTGAACCATGGAGGAGAGCGGTATTCTGTATTTAATCAATAGCTGGTATACAGATCAAATCCAGAATTGATAGTACCCGAATAAATCCCAGCAAGTGCCACGACCCCACCGGGATTCGAACCCGGGAATTTTGATGGTAAATTTGCGCCAGAGGCAAGCACCCTAACCGCTAGGCCACGCTCTCCCTTTAAGGATAGACCAAAAAAGTTAAAAGTTTGTCTCACAGACCAGCACGCATTAAGTGCAGTATGTGGAGTCACTTTTGCCGTATATAACTCTACGCGATGAGGCAAAGTTTTGGCTTTTCTTTTTTTTAGTTGTCATGAAAAAAAAATTAAAAAGTGGACCAAAAACACAATAAAAGATATTTCGTAAATTTACATGCACTTCAGAAAATGCTTGTAATTTTACAGACTTCTTGTATTTTCTTTACTGCCAAATGGAAGTTTTTATTTTAACCCTGTAAGTACCCTGGACATACGTACAAATAAACCCTTCAGTTTAAAACGGTTTAATAAAATAACAATAACAAGTATTATGTTAGAGTGTTTCTACACAAAAGTTCGTAAATTAAGGTATTTTACTGGCAGTTCGAGAATGTATCTAGAATGCCAGTTGGAAACCGTAAGTTTATAAACAGTGTAAAATCATTGTTGCTGTTGTTCTGCCATTGCGCCCTTGTTCAGGGTGTTTTTTACGGTGAAAATATTCTGTAATAAATCTATTTCATGTTCAAAATGAAAAACAAGTCTGTGCAATTACGTGATTTAAGTGATTTCTAAATGTGTATACGCATTAGTAGATGTACAGTCTTTTAAATACTCACTCTGACGATGACATTCCTCCATGATAGAGATATAGATGCAATATACCACGTTTCAAGTTTGACTGGAATTGCTTATTTTACGTCTTCAGACCAATTACTTTCTCCCAAATGCGTCATCATTTCCTAGACAATGCGCTTAGAAAAATTCGCATTTCTGTGCTCTTGCAGGCAATCTCGATAAATCTTTATCGAGTAAGTAAATGCTGTAACCTATCTTAATCGGCTTATGGATATGGGGTCGGTAACGATTGAACTTTGTCGTGCCATCATGGTTACTTTGTTCATTTGTTACAATATAGATAGTTGGATAAATTCATAACACACACATCACGTAAATGTACAACACAGGGCTCTCAAAGGTGGGACATAAAAACTTCTTGCCCTTTTAACTTGTGTTTGTGTTTTGTTTTCACAGGGTTAGATTTAACACTGTCCCGTGAATTCATGTCGGGCCAGTACGATTCAACTAAGCTGGCCCGTTGCACGCGTTGGGCCACTTGGATTTTCAGCAGATTGTAAGTTTGTTACTTTTTTGTAAGCATTCTCCTGTTTTACCTCCATGGTGATTTTTTGGTCCTCAAATACAGCATGTTATTATTTTCATGCATTTTTCGCTTTTTCCAAATATCTAAAGTCCACTATTTCACTTCCCGGGAGGTCACTATATGATACTTAATACGCATGCTCGTCAGAAAAATCGAATTTTGGCATTGTGGCATCAACGTGTCTGTAGAAAAAAAATGGTACTTTTGCCTTCCTACGTTTTAGGATCATTAATTCCAACGTGTGAAATTTGATAACTTTTAATATAGGCATTTACACGAAATTTGTCAACTTTAAATGGGATATTCACACATTTGACAGTGAACAGACTCTACTTGCCTACATGTCACGCATGTAGTTCTCCATATCATACAAAGGATTGCTGCCTATATTCAATTGGCATTGGCACTGTGGATTTGGAATTTGTTGGATTCGAATGTTAGGAAAATGAAGTCACAAAATCTGCTCTACTGTCCTGTTTTTTCACATTTACAATTTATTTTGTACATGTACATTTTTGACTCGTGGTACCAATTGTAATTTATAGAAAGATTTAGTGTAAAGTAAGCGCAAACAATGAGACAAAATGCACACAGATATGAGGCTCAAATATTGCCATTCATGACATTTATTACAATTTGGTGTATGTAATAAAATTTTTTTGACCATAGGCTTGGAAAATTGTTGTGCCCGCACAAATTCACTGCAGAGCCCGGTTCTAAGTTCACTGGCTCAAAGGCAAGTAGAGAGACAAATTAAATCAACCCCTGATTGTGATAGTGTTTCTTATTTTCAACCCATGGTGAATGTGGTTTTTTTTTCTCTTCATCAATTTTCCTCCGCTGGACCATAATATAGGTTAGGGAAAAAGATCACCCTGTACCTCTTTTCTACGTATCTCAGTCTCTTGATTTATCGAATGAAACTATCACAATGATACCTTTTGGACAGAAATAGAGTTATTCAACTTAATTTTTTTTAGCGCTGAAACTTACCAACATTATAACATATGCAAATTTTCACACACCAAGTATTATGAAATAAAATTGAAGAAGTTCATTTGCAAAACCGATAAAACAACCAGTTTACCCCTAAATGAGAAATTAGCAAAAATAACTATTCAATTATAAAGAGAACAATGAGAACACGACATACTTTGACAATAATTTGCGATTTTAATCATTGCAATATTGAAATAGGAATTATCGATTAAAGCCAGAATTACGCACAAAATGTTGGTTATCTTAAATGTATTTTAGATCGTTTTTTAACTCAATTTCAAAAAAAATCAACAGGGTTCGTTCTTCTTTTCTCTTCTTCTGCGCGCTATTATGAAAATTATATACATTTAGACCAAGACAAATCATTGTATCGGACAGAATTTCTCTCCGGATATGAAATTCAGATTCCATTTTTTTGCTCTGGATGTAAAAATTCATTTTTATAAAAACCAAATGGAATTTGTCAAGGAACATAAATGAACTTATTTTACAAGATCAGTGATCATCCCAAACCTACTTTTTTTTAATGAGTTTCACATAGTCCATAGGTGGTAGAAGGCTTCAAATGAATGACTGGTGTGAAAGTAATTTAGCGCCGGCAGGTATTATAATCCGGGCTCCATAGACGACAACGGAATAAAGCGTGAACTAATGTTGCGTGAAGGGTCAACGGAATCGATTGCCCTATTGTTCCCATTGTTCCTGGACTGGTTCCCGAGGACTATATCTCCTGCCACACCTTGCAATATTTTAAAGAGTCTTTTTGTAAAAATAAAGGCACAAAAAATGTTTGTTTGTCCTATAGGGCTCCCGAAACAGTAGGTCGGTAGGTCGGTCGGAGATTTTTTTTAATATTGTACTTGAAATCATTTAAGGAAGTTAAATGGTAATAAAATCAAAAACAACATTTTTACACTGCTTGAACTCTTTATTCAAATAGCCTCGATTATTTCAACAACTCGCCTCAACTGGCCAAGCATGGTACATCCCGATGGTTGAGCTGATGATTCCATATAGGCTTGCCGCTATCCCCGCCATGTAAACTGGCAACAAAAATGCGATCATATTTTACCTGAAGTAATAGCAGAAGTTGGAATGGTAACCGATAGTTAGGAAATAGCATGTGCATTTTGGATGTCTATTCGTTTTTATTTATAATCCAGAAAAAAATTCCAATGAAAGCCTAAGGCTGCCAAAAACTAAAGTCCGTAATTGAATTGAAGTTTTTTTGCATCACCTTCAACCAAACTTAAAGATTTTTTTGAGGATTTTGTCGCCGTGAAATTTACTCGGCGAAATGCGGACTCAATAATGGCTAAGCATCGGCAATGGATCGGATGATAGACAGGCCCTATGGTGTTTAATGCCTTTTTGACTCCTTGTTTTACTTCCACAGTTCAATGCATCACCGAAAAGACCGATATTAACAGTCAATACGATCGGCCCAGTTTGAGAGTGGTCAGGCAGGTGAACTGTAACAAAATGCGAAAGACGATTCCATGCGTATTCATATCGCCACCATTTTCGATGATCACCTAATTATTCTGCAGTATGACGTCGACCGGGAATGACTAGCGGCACAAGTCGCACGGTACGACCGGCGATCCTCTGATCCATATTCATGCAGTATGCCTCTACTTCGTTTGATCGAAGTCGTATAATTGCCGATTTGATTTAGGATCCCTATAGTGGTTCCTAAGGCAGATTGCTAGTGTGCTGTTAGATCTTTCTGCAGCTTTTGATACGGTTGATCATGCCATTCTTTTTGATAGGTTACGTGATACTTTTCCAAAAATTCAAGGTTCTGCCTTACGTGGGTTCGGTCTACCTCAAACCGCTCTTTTTTCTTTGCGCATTGGGGATGCAATTTCAAACAAGCTCATCTCCCTTTCGGTCTTCCTCAGGGTTCTGTGCTGTGTGGTCGGGCCTCTCTTTTTATAATACACATATGTATCGCATCAATCATCCGGAAGCACAAATTGCTTACCACGTGTATGCTGATGATGTGCAGCCTATTTGACATGTGATCCTAAGATTATGGTGATGCCAACCATGCTGTCACAAAGACTCTCTCTTTGTATTTATGAAATCAGTGAGGGATCGCTGTAACAAACTCAAATTGAATGATGACAAGACAGAATTTTCATCGCATGTTCATCATATACCCAGGTCGCCTCACAGATATTACCTATCAGTGTCGGGACATTGGATGTTCCCCAGTTCCTCCGCAATTAGAAACCTTGGTGTCCTGTTTGAATCAGACAATGTCTATGACTGGAACATGAAGGTCATCCTTAAGTCTGTTAACTTCCACCTTCGCAATATTTACCGGATCCGCCGATTTATCACATTTGAGAGTTGTCACTTTCTCGTCCGTTCCCTGATTTTATCTCGCATTGGACATAGGCCAATTCACTTTTGTATGGAAAGTCGGCCAGAGATCGGAGAAAACTTCAGATTTTGCGGAATAGAGCAGCCAGGCTCGTGTTCAGATCTGGTAGAAGGACACCAGCCACACCACCCTAAGTAGCTCCATTGGCTACCAATTAGGGAGCGCGTTGTCTTTACGCTTATGCTTCTTACTTACCAGGGCATTTCCGGCCAATTGCCATCCTTACTTGTCCGAATACCTCTCTTTTGTATATTCCTCAGCCAGGATTGCATCTGCAGATGACAACGCTCCTCACTGGTTTCGCTCCCGCCAAAGGTCAGTGGTTGACAGGGCTTTCAGCAAATGCGGGCCCCTAGCCTATGGACCTCTTTGCCTTTCTCGTTCGCCACTCCAAGTCATTGTTCCTTTTAAGAAAGCTCTAAACTTTCCATCAAAATATCGTGTGCTTAAATTAGTTTTTTGTTATGCCGTCACATTATATTTTATTGTGCAGCTGTTTCTTTTGTTATTTTATAAGTTGATGTTAGTACTGTATCTCATGGTTCATCTTTTAACAATACCTGTTGTATTACTATGTTTTAGGCTCATAGTATAGTCTTGTTGATAATGGTCCATAATTATGCTATGACCGTCCAGTTGAGTATATACAACACTGTTTTTGCTGAAAATGGATGATTAGTGTGTGTAAATAAGAATCTGCCGGGAGCCACCTTGGCACCATTGGGCATTTTGAGAAACACAAGATGCGTGCCGCTATAAATTAATACAATTATATATTCAACCCTATAGTAATCAAACTCTGGATTTACTAAGCTCTATACTATAGGATCCATGAACAGTTTCATGGCACTTGTAACATTAAGTCCATACTCAATTCCAAATGGAAGCCCAAATCTAATCAATTTAAATTATCCCTAAACAGCAATACGCTGCGATAAAAATAAACTGAAGTACTTAGATTCTGTTGTTATACAATAAAATGTTATCTATTAACTTTTAAAGTTTGTTACTGACGTCAATCAATTGCCAAAGCCAAAAACGGAATAATCTTCAAAAAACACTTGACACCAATTTCTAATTTAATACCGTTCATTATAAATTATTGTGTCAATGAATCAATTAGAAATGTACCTAATATCATAACCAAGTGATAACAGATAATCTCGATGAATAAAACGTGTCAAATGATAAACTAGTGCAATAATGTAAAAAAATGTATTCCTATGGTATTGAAAACTTTGCACCCATATTGGTTTTATTTCGATTTATTGGCGCATTTAAAACAAATTGAAAATGTATGTTGTACATTGGTAGGATCAAAGGTACACTTTTAATGTCATGGCACATTGATTTCGATTTGACGGCCTGTAATACTTATAAAGAATTATGTGTAAAGTATTTTTTGAAGATGTTCAACTGTTTTGGTGCCATATTGATTGACGCCATTTAAATTTTAAACAAGTATAGAAATACTTGATTGTGTCTAAACAACATAAACCTAGCAGTTCAAGTCTATTTTTATCGCAGGTATTTGCTGTAAGAGGGCATATTTTAAACAATTATTTGATTTGGCTTCCATTTTTAATTTTAAGTATGACTTATGTTACAAGTGCCATTACCTTTTTTCATTAGATCAGATAGTTTCACTACAGTACCATCGTTTGAATAATATAGGGGGTTAATATAAAATTATCATTAATGGCGACCCATCTTTATTTCCTCTAAATGCCCAAGGATGCCCAGGTGGCCACCCGGCAGATCGTATTCTACACACCCTAAAGGCTATCATTTTCAGCAAAAAAAATGTGTTTGTCCATAGAGGCTCCCGAACAGTAGGGTCGGTAGTCGGAGATTTTTTAATATTGTACTTGAAACTCATTTAAGAATTATAAAATGGTAATAAATCAAAAAAAACATTTTTTTACTGCTTGACACTCTGTTATTCACTAGCCAGCGATTCAACAAACTCGCCCAATGGCAACTGGTACATACCGATTTGAGTGATGATTCCCATAGGACTGTGACGCCATACCGCCTGTAACTGGCACAAAAAATGCGTTCATATTTACCTGAAGAATAGCAGGAAGTTGGAATGGGTAAAAAAACCGATAGTTAGGAAATAGACATGTGCATTTTGGAATGTCTATTCGTTTTACTTAAAAGCCAGAAAAAAATCCAATGAAAGACCTAGGGCTGCCAAAAACTAAAGACCCGTCATTGAATTGAGTTTGTTCACCTTCAAAAACTTAAGATTTTGTGAGTATTTGGAGCCGTGAATTGACTCGGAGAAATGCGGCCCAAATAATGGATAGCATCGGCCATGGATCTGATGTAGACAGCCCTATGGTGTTTAATAGCATTTTGACTCCTGTTTACTTCCACATTCAAGCCATTAAACCGACAGCCGATATACAGTCAAACGATCGGCCTTTTGCGAGTGGCTAAGGCAGGGGAAACTGTACAAAATGCGAAAGACGATTAGCAGGCGTAGTAATAGCGACACCATTTTCGATGGCACATAATTTTATGCAGTATGACGTCGACCGGGAATGGACGTAGCGGCACATCGCCACGTACGACCGGCGATCCCTAAGTTCACATATTTCATGCAGTTATGCCTAACTTCGTTGAATCGAATGTCGTATAATTCCGATTTATTTAGGATCCCTAGAGTGTTTCCTACGGCAGTTGCTATTGTGATGCTAGATCTTTCTGCGCTTGTGATACGGTGGATCAGCCATCTTTTGGATAGGTTACGTCGATACTTCAAAATTCAAGGTTCTGCCTTACAGTGGGGTTCGGTCTTACCTGCAGAACCGCTCTTTTCGTCTGCGCATTGGGGATGCAATTTCAAACAAGCATTTCATCTCCCTTCGGTCTTCTCAGGGGTTCTGTGGTCGGGCCTCTCTTTTTATAATGTACACATACTGTAGCGCATCAATCATCGGAAGCACCATATGCTTACCACATGTAGATGATGATGTGCGCTATATGTTGACATTGTCCTAAGATGATGGTGATGCCAAAACATGGTCAAAAGACTTCTCTTTGTATGTGAAAGCAGTGAGTGATGCGCGGTAACAAACTCAAATTGAATGATGAAAAGATAGAATTTGTCATCGCATGTTCATCCTATTACAAAGGTCGCCGCAAAGATATTACCATCAGGGTCGGGACAGTGGATGTTACCCAGTCCTCGGCAATTAGAAACCTTGGGGTCGTGTTGATCAGACAATGTCTAGGACTGACATGTAAAGGTCATCATTACGTCTGTTAACTGCCACCTTCGCAATATTAACCGGATCGCCGCTTATCACATTTGAGCGTGGTAATCTTCTCGTCCGTTCACTGATTTATCTCGCATGGCCTCTGCCAATTCACTTTTGTATGGAATGTGGCCAGAGATCGGAGAAAACTTCAGACTTTTGCATGAATAGAGCAGCCAGGTGGTGTTCAGATCTGATTAGAAGAACACCAGCCACACCACTCATAAAGAGCTCCATTGGATACCAATTAGTGAGCGCGTTGTCTTTAACTTTAAGCTTATGCTTCTACTTACAAGGGCATTTCCGGACATTTGCCTCTACTTGTCCGAATCCCTCTCTGTATATCAGGAAGGCAAGGATTGCGATCTGCAGAGGACAAGACGCTCCTCACTGCTTCCCGCACAAAAAGGTTCAGTGGGTGACAGGGACTTTCAGCAAGCGGCACCTAGCCTATGGAACTCTTTGCCTATCTCTGTTCGCCACTCCAAGTCCATTGTACTTTTAAGAAAGCTCTAATTTTTCACTGATGCAGAAAAAATAATAAAATTAGTTTTTTGGTTATTGCCTCACATGATATTTTAATGGCAGCTGTTTCCTTTTTTATTTTATAGTTTGATGTTAAGTACTTATCTATGGTTCATCTTGATAATACTGTTGGATAGTATTTTAGGCATAAATAGTATAGTCGGGTGGATATGGTCCAAAGTATGCCCTGACGTAAAGTTGAGTATATTCACAATGTTTTGCTGAAAATGATTAGAGTAGGGTGTGTAGAATAAGAATCTGCGGGGGGCCACCTGGGATCCAAATGGCCATTTTGAGAAATCCAAGATGGCGGTCGCTATAAATTATAATTATATTTCAACCCTATATTATAAAACTATGGAGTTTCTAACTAGAGGGATCCAATGAACAAGTGTATGGCACTTGTAACCTTAAGTCAGACTTCAAATTCAAATGGAAGCCAAATCTAATCAATTAAATAGGCCCTATAAACAGCAAATACCTGCGATAAAAAATAAACATGAAGTACTTAGATTATGGTGTTAGATACAATAAATTGTATCTATGATACTTTTAAAGTTTGTGACATGAGTTCCATCATCTGGCAGCCAAAAAACGTGAATATTTTCAAAAAAACCACTTGAACACAAATTTCTACATATTCCCTTAAGTAATAAATATTGTGTCAATGAAACAATTAGGAATTACATATGCTCTAACCAAGTGATACCAGATAATCTCGATGAATTAAAATGTGTCCAAATATAAACTGAGGCAATATATGTGAAAAAAATGTATTCTATGGTATTTTGAAAACTTTGCACCATATGGTTTTATTTCGATT
>JAMKCH010078157.1:0-63214 GCA_023653785.1 Ophioderma brevispina | reverse complement strand
TTCATGCTAGATGGTAATGATTTGTTGATGTGATATAACAAAGCAGGTTAAATTTGGAAGAAAAATGTGACTGATTGTAGCTTTTAAAGTAATATTTTTTACATTAGCATTGGACCTAATTACCTTCCTGAAGAGAAACAATTCTGGCGCATGGCTAACTATATATCTTAAATAATTTTTTTCAGAGTATGTTTGCCTTCAATCTTAACTATTTGATTAATGTATGTTTGCTTTGCAATGTTGTGACTCTTGTGCCTGAATGAATACAGTTATTTCACTCGCAAACTATGCTTTCATGACATGTATACTTTTTTTGCTTTTTCAATTAAGGTCACAACTCTCCAATTAGATCACCATTGAATACCACAGGTTTGCCCACTTACCGCATTTCATTCTTTAATCTCTTTCAATCTTCCTGTATACATTTTGTTTTGAAGTCGAATCAAATTCTTCAAGAAACAGTCCCAATTTTGTACAAAAATCTGTTGCTTGATCATAAAATGTCCAAAGTGGGTGTATGGAGTACAAAATAAGACACCGATCTATTACCTGTGAGTTATCAACATGTTACCAAAAATGTTTCAAATAAACATGTCAACTTGTGCACAGACGCATATCATAGAAGCTTTCTTGCCGAGGTCCAAGACAGTATGAAACTATTTTAATGAATGAAATTGGCTTTCTTTTCCTTTTTGACTGCTCAAAGTTTATACCTTTGCCCCAAAAATAATATTGCAAACTTTTTTCCTACTTTGAATTTCAATAACAGCAGCACCATTTTGTGCCTTATTCTATACTGACATTACAACTGTACATTGAGAACAGTGATAAAATTTGGGCTTGTTTTTTGCAAGTCAACGTTTTGTGTCTTTAATTTCCATCGTTGATGTGTCTTATTGGGAGTATTAAACAGGTAATGATGGAAGTTCAGAATTTGATTATTTTTTTAACTCTCAGAGTAGTAAGGGCAATATCAGTTAATTATACCTGTCATTATTGTAATACTGTATTAAACTAGCCCCATGGCGTGATCGTTAATAGCCTTGTTCCCAGGACCCTGTGATTAGCTGGTTATTTTTTTATTTTTTTAAAGTTGTGCGAGGTACTGTTTTCACAAATTTAATATAATTCTTATTTAAAAATACCAGTGGTGGCACTATTGTGGGCATAGGGGAAATGCTCTCCCAATTTGTTTCCTCCCCCCCCCAAAAAAAAACTTGAGCCCCACCTTGTCAAAAGTGATGGATAATTGTCAAATTCTTGTGCACTTAGTGTGCATTTCAGCATATTTAATGTCATATTTGTCTATTTCCCCCATTAAAATTGCAAGTTTCTGTGAACTTTGTGGTGTTGCCAGAAAATTTCACTTTGCCTTGCCACCACAAAATTTTTGTTTACCCTTTTGTCCCTCCCCCCCCCCAAAAAAAAAAAAAAAAAAAAAAAAAAAAAAAAAAAAAAAAAAAAAAAAAAAAAAAAAAAAAAAAAAAAAAAAAAAAAAAAAAAAAAAATGTCTGTATTAGCAAGATTAAAACCACAGTGAAATACAGCTTAAATACTGTATAAGTGGAAATTTTCTCAAGGTTTTTATTTTCGCCAATTTCGCGAGTGAACATAAAAACGCGAAAATAAAAATTCGCGAAAATAACTTTTTCCAATAGATATGTATTGCATTGATGTCAATACTGTGAAATTAATTCTTGTGCATTTGGCAAAACTGTTAAAATCACGAAAATATCTGTATGCGAAAATTTCCACTTATACAGTAGTATTCAACATTGATAAGGAAAGATTGAAATATTTTGAACAGACTGGATTCCCCCATCCCAGATTTCCTGTTGCCATTCAGAAAATTCCTTCAATTACGACTATCAAACCATGCATAGCTTGCAATGTGTATGATGAAACGTAACCTTCTAAAAGGGAGACTGCATTAAGAAGAAATTGTGGAGTATGTTTAAATTTAAAAATAATGATCCAAGTCATTGTAATATTAGTGTTTAAACAAAGTCTCTGCTGCATGTTATTGTGTAGATTGGTTTCAAGCTGGTGTATTTCTAACTTTCTCTCTTTCTCTTTCTCCTTCTCTCTTGGAGAATTTTTAGCCAAATGTTTGATGTGATCAATTTGTTCTTTGTCCTTCGTATTAACATTAACTATTGTTTTTTGCAGTGTTATAGTCTTCTGGTGTGTGGTGTGATTTCTATTTTAAAATTCAAAAGAAATTGAGATCATTCGGTTTGTAATTAACATGAAGAGGAAGCTACTTTTCTACCAAGTTATTCCCTCCTCCCCTTTGTTCCATTTGTCTATTTTGTAGGCAGTTCCCTTTGATTAAGCTCAGCCAAAATTGGGCAAAACGGGTGTTTCTTACATTTAGTTTGCATGGTTAACTATTTTTGCCACCAAACTCATGTCATAGGTCAACCATACACACCTGCGACTTACCGCGATGCATGCGATTAACACTGTGAAAAGCTATGACGTCACTCCTTACTTCTGGTCAGAAAGATTATAAAATGCCATTGGAATCTATGCTATAGTTTGATCAGAACTAAATAAGCAGGAAAATTTTCCAACATTATCAGTAAAATTCTATAAATTGTTCAGTATCAAATTGGAAGGTCACGGTGTCATTGTGTGTTTATATTGTATAGCCAAAGACGCATGCCCGATTGCCAAATGCACTTTATTTTCTTATCTTTTCTGTGTGTTTTGACTGAAAATCCCTGGATTCATGACAAAACATGAGTTGCTGTAGTTCTTTGGACTCCCGAAAAGTGTCAGCTCAGGGAGTTTTTTTCTTTCAAGTCTCTTCATGAAACTCCACCAACAGTACTGCTCTGTCCTAGCTCTCCACCCAGGATCTGTTCACTCCTCCCCTCCCCTCCCCTCCCCTCCCCTCCCTTCTTCCTCCCCTTTTCCTGCCCTTTTCCTCCCCATCCACTCCTGTGTTTTATCTTGTCGCCTTGACATATTCTAGTAGTTAAATTTAACACATGATTATTTGAGGTTGGACTATTTGTGCTGATCATACTATAATGCAAGATTAAAACTGTTATCCTTAAGCACCAGTAGCAAGTATCAAGCCTATTAGCACAATGTATCCCAATGTTTCAACCTCCTTCGTTTGTTTCATTAATATTTGAAGTGGTGATGTAACAATTAATAGTTATTGTTTCAAAAAAGTTGATATGTTCATAAATATATATAATATACCAAATTGATTGATGTGTTTTATTATCAATACAAACAATTCTCAATAGTAATTTTTCTTGTTATATTTTTCTCTCTGTCTCTCCCTCTCTCTTTCCCCCTCTCTCTCTTCCCCCTCCCCCAATAGCTGCCTTGGAAGAGAGCAGCAATCATGGCTCCGACCACAAAATGGACAAGAAAGGACTAGATCATAAAAACTCTAGCTCAAACCAGCTGAGTGTGGATGGGACTAACACTCCGCCAAGAAATAATACCTCTTCCAGCCTACCACGGATAGCCAGTGCTACCAGCATGAAGGTAATAAAAAAATACAGTGTATTTTTACTGAAGTCAAGTCGGCAAATTCTTTTTGTTGATGTATGTTATAAAGCATATTGTGCAACAAGGTCATAAGTGTAATAGCTGCCATTTATCAGAAATTTCCATTAGAGATACTATTATGCCAAGTCTGGTCAGTGGCTCTTGTAATGGTCATTTCAAGAGCCACTAACTCAAAAGATAAATTAAGTCATCCTGATACATGGCAGCACACAGACAGCTATTGCACTAACACTCACATGGCAGCTATTGCACTTACACCCTTGTTGTACTGACATGACGATATCTTTATCAGAAATGTTCAAGACATTTGGGCAAGCAAATGGCTAATTAGGAGAAATAATTGTATTCATGGAGACAGCCATGTTGGGCCATTGTGACAAGTCATCCATTGTCAGAAACAGGTGTGCTTTGGAATGACTATAGACATAAAGAAAATCTAGACTGATAATGACCATTTGTGATTTGGATAGCCAGGTGGGGGTCGTAGACGTACTTAACAATTGTCCACAATTAAATTGAAAATGGCTGTGTTCTCTTTTATTGCATTTTAGCTTTTCTTTTTTTTTTATTTAAATTTTGTTTTTTTAATTTAATTTTTTTTTGTGGCCTAGGTATAATTTAACTCTGGTTGGTGAATTAACCATTTCCCACAAGCCATGTATATTGTAGCACCTGCCATGGTGCAATAATCATGCCTTTTTAGTTTTAGTTCAGTAACAATTAGACAAGTTGCTGATTTACAAATTAAGCTAAACCACTCTGTGGCTGGCATGCTAAATATTTTGATAAAAGCTTTGCATGTGATTCTGTTTCTTGTTTCCTCTCAATGAGGATGGCATTTAACTGTGTTAGTGTTCACACCCTTGGTTAAATTTGCTTTTAATCTATACCTCCAATTTAACAGCAACCATTACTTGATATACCACGCCCTAAGTCGAAAAGTTTATACTTTGAATGCTGGTCCAAGCTCTTACGGGCATCCAAAAAATGCAAGTCGAAAACAGACGGATGCGGGTGTTCTGCGTGGCGTAGTCGGCGGGTAATTCTGCATACCACTAGGACTGCATGATGTTGCATTAAAATTGCTTGTGATTGCTTATGATATGGTTTGACAGAAGTGAGATAATTTGACCATTAAAAAATGTTAGAGACTTACCACATTAAGTCATATGATGTTATGTAATAAATCTTAAGGAGTACCATACTCTTTTGCTGCTGAAGGTTGAAAGTGATGTCACAAAGTTCAGCATATGGAGCATGCCTGTCCTGCACTCCTCTTAACCACTGCAACCTTAAATTAAAAGCATGTTTTAACACTGTATCCATTCAGTGCATAAAGGCATTTCATTCTAATGTTTGAACAGAATATTGCAACACAAATTTTGTATATAGTATATAGCTTGCATTGAAAATCAGATTTGTTTGATAAGCTGATTGATGGTAAATTCCATGTACATGCGCATTGTGATAAAGAGTACATATTACAGAAGTATATTTGTTTGGCATCATCTAGTGTATTCTCAGGATGAGATAGAACAGTTTGGGCTAAATTGACATTTAGATATCAGGTGGGGGAGAGACCATGTAAAAGTCTCACCTTGTTGTAAAAATTGAGGGCACCCTTTGCTCCCCTTCCCACCAAATCTGTGAATGTCCCCTAGGGCAGGGGTTAGTATTTGATGCAGATGGATAAATAAGGGATAAGGGCACATCCCTGGAAAAAAAATTTATATCCCGTCAAAGGAGATTCTCGATTTTTGTCAAATTTCCCGACGAAGGTTTTAGAGTTTCAGTTTCACCAACAAAAGTTCAATCACCTCAAATTTTCCTATCAGAGATGTAAATTTTCCGGAAATTTAAGGATTTGGGGCCATAATTTAAAAAAAATCCTGAAATTAAAAAAATACTTTTTTTTTTCAATTTCTGAGATCAAAGTATTCATGATAAGGTAAAAACTGCATCAAAAACACAATTTTTAACTACCAATTTATTTCGTAGAGGGGGTCCTTGTACCCCACAATCACGTAAGGAATATGTTTCCCGAGCTTCACAGATGCTACGCTAAATTTGGCCTTCACATCGTTTCAAATGTTTTGATTTTCCAGGAAATGGGACTGCTCCTCTGTTACATCTCTGTCTCATAGAGGCAAGTGCATTTCTCCCGGAGGGAGCTTCCCAAATTCGCCAATTTTCAAGCCATGGATAAGTGTATCGTCAGGAATTAAACTATTATTGACATCTAAGCATGAATGGTTTCTTGGAAGTATCTATCATGTTATGAGCAAATCAGAGATTGTAGGAGAGTGATGTGTAACTCCTCTGGAAGATCATTTTTGATGCACATTACAGTGGTAAATGTTCTTAATTCCTCCCCTGAATACTTCTCCTTAATTTGACACGGAGAGCACTACCTCTTTTTTTAACACTTTCCCTGGAAAAACACTTTCCCTGGACCCGTGCTAGGCAAATTCCTGGGCCTCACACACCAGGGACTTTAGGGATAAAGATTGGCAATTACTGACCTCCTGTGAGCAAACGTGTGGGCAGACGAGCTAATATCAAGTTGCAGTTTCATAGAAAAACGGCCTTGAGGCGAGACACTCTGGCTAGAAATCTAGGGCAGGCTCCAGTCAGAATTGCTATGTCTCACTAGCTTTGAGCAATGGTTCAACTTCACTGTGCTAAAACAATGGAACTGCTGAAGCGAATCTGGGCTAGAAGTGACCCAAAGTCTGAGGAAAGTGTTAAAAGATGTCTGTAAAGGTGTTGTGTACACACAACGATGGTCTGAATTTGAATACGCATCCCTGTGCAAAGTTTATGATAGATAAGCGTATAACATACTTACTTTGTAAAGAAACTTCTAAAAGGTGAATTACCCTGTGAACTAGCCCGATCTGAATGGTGTAATAATAAGATTGAATCGGCTAGGGTAACCACTGCCTACTTTTGTTGTTAGGCAAATTGTTTTGCAGCATTGGCCTTTTTGCATGCTGAAAGTGCATTTGATTATGTCATGAAAATCTCTTTGAAGGTCACCTTCCGCCTTGTAGATTGGTGCCAGATGCATGTGGAAATATGAATGACATGACTTTTTCTGTTTAGAATTGTATCTGTTGAGTTTCAGATGGAGATAGCTTGTGGATGCAGAGAAAGCAACAGAACTACACTTAGAAGACCTGCTATAGTCTGATCAGTAACGGCAGAACTGGAAAGGGGGCATGGCTCCTACACTTTTGAAAGTAGAGGGGCCTGCCCCCACCCCACTTTTCAGAATTGATTGATAATACCCGTCAGGTTTATCATAGATGAGGCAAAAAAACGATAGTAAAATATTGAATATTGCTTGGATAAAGTGCCAAGTGGATCCTTCACTTGGAAATTGTTCTGCCACCAACAATCCAGATCAGTACCAAAGACAAAGATTTGTTCAGTCTATGTGCATATTTGATTTGATTTATCCGGACAATGTCCTGGATAGCCCAAGAAAGCCTCAACAGGAAGCTTATTTCCATTGGGGTCCATTTTACAGGGACGAAATTGGGGCAGCCAGGGGTAACCACCCTACTCTTTTCAACACTGACTGTGATGTGCATGCACAGGTATGTCTCTCTGTACATGGGACCGACCGCTTAACGTTCCCTCCAAAGGACGGGGTATTATCATGTTTCATTTGCCCAAGTCCAACTGAACCATGGGGAGAGAGATTCCCAATTTCAATCAATAGCTCTTGTACAGAATTTAGTACCCTAACCAATGGGCCACGCTCTCCAAACAAATCATAAGGATTCCACCTTTCACATGGTGGTCTTATGGACACAGCATATATGGTGCTTACACAGCCAGATTCTTCAAGCATGGGGACCAAAAATATACCCTATGATATTCTAGGTACTGTGGCATACCCACTTCATGGAGGATCATGTTTCCTAGGTACCTCTCACTGTAAACATGCAAGTAAGGAGAGTGCATATGGTATACCTGCTCTATTGGGAGCTATAGTAGGTGCCTAATCTGTACTGCAATGATACAAACTAGATGAATAAAGATTCACGCCACCATTCATCATCCCCTTTGTTAGACTCTTTACACTGGTTACCCGTTGATAAACACATTCAATTCAAAGTTCTTGTCTGCATCTACAAGGCACTGAATGGCCTGTCACCTGTCTATCTTCAAGATTGTCTCACCATTTATATTCCATCAAGGGAAGGCCTCCGTCAAGTATGGAAATTCTCGCCTAATTATCCCACATAGTAGAGGAAGGATCCAATGGATGATGATCTTTCAGTGTCACGGCCCAACTCACTGGAATCAATTACCACTTACATCAGGTCAGCCCCCACAGCGCAGTTCTTTCAAAACAAGGTTTAAATACCTACCTGCTACAAAATTTTGTATTTTCTGGTTGTAGTTTTAATGTATCCGGGTCATTATATTTATGTTCTTGTCATTATATTTATGTTCTTTTGTGAAGCACAGTGATCACTTCCTGAATTGCACCTATATAAGGCATCCTTATTATTACTGCAGTGTACCACTTGAAATAATAACTTCTGCTGTAATCTATAAGAAATGTAAAAAACCTAAATAGTGTCTTGACAGGGATTAGGTGTGGGTACCCCATATCATAATAGGTACTTACGATATGGTTACCCAAAGTGAAGGATTATGGCTGGGTATTCACACTTAATATTTCTTCTTAGTGTTTTACCTGCACTGATGTAATTATAAGCCTTCATCAATTGGTACTGAACCAATGCATATGTGGAGCTTTGATGTCAACCACCTGGAATGGACATTGTTGTTGAGTTTATTCATAAAGGCTTGTGTCAATTAATTTCTTGATATGTTATAATACATGTTTTCGAGGAAGAGGTATGAGGGTTGATATTGTGGTTAGCGCAAAGTGTTGAAGGAAGCGTGAAGAAAAGGAACAGTTTGATGATGAGTGGCGGAGGAATGAGAGGTGCCAAAGTGTTGGTGAATGGTTTATGTGTGGTGATTTTAACGGCAGTGGGAAAAAGGATAGAAGGTTTCGAAGGTGTTCATGGAGGCAATGGGTTGGGAGAGTGAATCTGGAAGGAGGAATGTTGTTGGAGTTTTTGTGATGAGAAAGAGATGTGCGTTGCAAAATACATGGTCAAGAAAGAGGACAAAAGGAAAGTGACATTATAAGCTCAGGAGGGAATGAGACAGGATTGAATTTGTGCTAGTATTTTTTTTTTAAAATTTAAAAAAAATTATATAATGGGTAAGAGGCAGAGGAAAATTGAAGAATGTTAAGGTACCTTCCTGAGAATTGCAACACGGCTGGTGGTTGCAGAGGGGATAAGAGGAAGTGGAAAAATGTGGTGAGGAAGGTAGTGCATGAGAGGAGGAAAGTATGGAACTGAAAGAAGAAGAGACCAGAAGAATTTTGAGATGAGAGAGGGGAGCTTGTGGGGACTGATGTGGCAGACTTGTGGGGTGCTTTAAAGAGGGGTGTCAGGCTGTTGATGAAGTGTGTGGGCAAAACAAAAGGTAGAGAGACAGGAGAGATACAGGGTGTGGATGATGAGGTGAGGGAGGCGATAGCGAGGAAGAAGGATGCATTTAAGGATAAGAGAAAAAATGGTACAGAAGAGAATAACGTAAGCTATAAGAGGCTAAGAAAAAAAAGCGAGCAAAGAAAGTGGTTGGGAAAGCTAGTAAGGATGAGGCAGTAAGAAGGAAGCTGAGGTGAGTTGAGAGAGAATCCAAACAGGTATATAAAATACTCTGAGTCAATGAAAAGTAATGGAAGAGATGTTGAAGGGGGAAGATGTATGATAGGAAGTGATGGAACGTTGAATTTCATCAGTGAGAAGATAGATGCAGAGTCTGGAAAGAGCATATGGAGAGAATCATGAATGAGGAGAATGAGTGGGATCAGAAGGTGAGGCTGATGTGGTGGAGAGGCCAGTTAAGAGGGTCAGCCTGGAAGAATGGTGAAGGCAAAAAGAGAATGAAAAAAGGAAGGTGGTTGGACCCTCAGAGGTGAGGGCTGAATGATTAGTGCGAGTGGAGATAGGATTAGTGTTATGATGGAGTTGTGGTCCGAGAGTGTATTGGATGGGGGAGGGATGCCGTTGGAGTGGGCAGTGATTGGTGGTAATTTCCAATTTTTAAAGGGAAAGGGATGCAATGAGTTGTGGTGCATATAGGGGTGGTGGAAGTTGTTAGAGCATTCCATGAAGATTGTGAGAAGGGTTCCTGGAGTGAATAGTCCGGAAGATAGTGGAAATGGCCTGAATCAATTTGGGGTTTATGCCAGGGCAGGGAACGATAGATGCATTGGTTTATGTTAAAGGAGGTTGCAAGAGGAATACCAAGCTTAAAGGTAAGAAGCTGTATATGGGTTTTGGTAGACTTGGAGAAGGCATTTGATAGGGTACCTCAGGAAAGTATGGAGTGGGCGATGAGAAGAGAGAGATAACCAAAAGTAGTGGTTAGAGCAGTGATGAGTTTGTCTGAATGAGCCAAAACGAGAGTTTAGAGTGGGTCTGATTGTCAAGTTAGTTTGAGGTCAAGGTGGGTGTGCATGCAATGTTTCTGTACTTTCACCATTGATTTTTTGCAATTGTGACTGATGTGGTCACAGAGATGCAAAGTAGGTTTTGTTGAGTGAGATGTGGTATGCGGATCTGAGACGAATATACTACAGAGATCGGAATGCAAAGCTGTAGTCCCGTTGTTAACAAACAGCTTGGCGTATCGAACCAGGTCTTTTTCGGCTTGCATGACTTGCCGCCGGTGTCGCTGTGGCACCTATATTTTCTTTGAGCAAGGTATCCTGGCAAATCAGGCACTTTTATCCAATGTTGTCTTCAATTCATAGACCTAACATGAATTAATTATTAATACAACCTGCTCACATTAACCACTTTAAATGGGTTTTGACCATGTCATCATAACTTGATTCCGTAAGACATAAGTCAAAATTCAAATAAAATGTCCAATTAACCCATTCTGAACAAATAATATGAGTTTGAGAATAAACTGGTCAATTGTTTCCATTCTTGGATATTAAATGAGAAATAACACATTTTAATTAAATCAGTATCTTTTTGAAGATATCCTAGAATGTCATTAATCACTGAAATGTTAGCAAATTCTACTATAGTCGACAATGAAGTGTACAAAAGTGGGGTTCATTTTAAGTTATTCCACGGCTTACATGCAAAAGTCATTGAGTACTAAACCGTGTTCAAGACTTTAAGAATAAACCACATGTGGAGCATCATTGATTTCAAATAGCCCGCCAACCAAATCTTGGGTTTTATACATGAAATGTATAGGAAACAGACGATTACTGCTGCTTTCGATCAGTCAAGGGAATCGTTGAATTAACATAAATAATACCGTACCAGACCCTGCACGCTGCACACAATCCATTAGAGTTACTTGCTTCGAAGCCTGTAGTATATTCGTCTCAGATGGCGGATGGATCTTGGGTTATTGAGTGAGACATTGGAGGGACTGAGGGTATTTTTGGAAATGAGAAGGCTTTTGAGAGTGGGGGTCTTAAGGTAAACCTTGAAAGACAAAAGAAGTGCTGGTTAGTTGGGGCGGATAGATAGGTGTTAGTGAGTAAGGTATACCCATGTTGGGAATGTGGAATAGAGGAAAAAGCAAATTCATTGGGGTGTGGGAATGGATCCATGGGAGATGCACAAGATGAAGAGAGTGACCCCTATTTTGAAGAGATTTTGTGTGGAGAAGCTTTGAGAAGAGCTGGAGGGATGGTGGAAACGGAGGAAAAGTTGTTGTGATGGGGTGGAGTCGTGAAGAGTTCACATTCCTAGGGGATAAGGTTAGTGGTGGTGTGGATGTGAGGTGGCTGTTACAGTGAGAGTGGTATGGGTGGGTGAAGTTTTTAGGGAATGTGGGTAGTGTTTTCATGGGAAAAGATATCCTGTGAAGATGAAAGGAATGGTTTATAAGAGCTGTGTGAGAACAGGCTGCCTTATGGAGTGAGACTGGTGTCTGAGCGAAATGAGAGGGGGATTTTGTGAGGAGGACAGAGAGATCAATGATGATAGCGATGTGTGTTGTAAGTTGATGACAGGATAAGACTGAGACTTGATGCAGAATGTTGGGGTTTTGGAAAGGCGGGGAACCGGTTGGGCGAAGGCGAATAGTTTCCGTTTTGTATGTGCATGTGTTGAGGAAGTATGACGAGCATGTTTAAAAGGTCCTTGGTGAGTGCGAGGAGCGTTTGAGGATGAGGGACGTCCAAAGAAGACATGGAATAAAACAAGTGTAGTGAGGAGAGTAGTAGGGGTGGGTTGGTTTGATGGAGGATGCATTGATCGGGGTGACATGGCAGGAAGGATCA
This sequence comes from Ophioderma brevispina, assembly GCA_023653785.1. NCBI lineage: Eukaryota > Metazoa > Echinodermata > Ophiuroidea > Amphilepidida > Ophiodermatidae > Ophioderma > Ophioderma brevispina. The sequence continues at coordinate 51,321 of JAMKCH010078157.1, read as the reverse complement.
GGGCTGGTGCTGCAAATGTGAGGTGCATCCGGCCACCCCCGTTGACGGGACAAAACCGGATTTAACACTTTGGTTTTAGTATTAGTATTTATTGTCAATAGTCCAGAAAGTAAGAAAAATGCTTGATTTCAGTAGGTCCGACAAAATGATAGCCATGGGGTCACTGATGTGCATACAGTAAAATAAGCTCACTATCTGGTGACCTTATACTCGCTAATCGTGAATGTCATATTCTGTAATTGATTTTTGTGGGGTGGAAGTAGTTGGTTGGCAAATTTTCTTCATAAATAAATAATTTTTTTTCAGCTGAATAATCCAGTTTGTGATGGGTAGCTCTGGGCATTTGATATGCAAATATGCATCATGCCCCCCTTAATCTTTTTTTGTTGTTTATATTAATTTCTATTCTAACAAACAGCACAAACAAGAACATTCATGAGAAATCCCTCAATTGCCGATGCATCAAAATGTTCCTGGTAGGCGCGGTAGATTTTCTGACCTCCATCATTCATTTGTACGTCTTGCTCGCGCTGCATGCTTTGGGAGAGTTGACGAGTGCCAATTCCTACTAGGGTACGCAGCTGTGAAGGATATTTTCATAAACAGCATAAATAGATTTAGTCAGCTAGAGATAGTTTTCAGAATTGGATCTTTAATCCAAGTTTCGACTACAACCACCGCTCCTCACAGCTGTTTAACCCCATGCAAATTAGCTCTTTTATTTTTAGCACAATTTTAAAGCATGGCGACCAATGTTGGACAACTGATGTAGTCCGACATAAAAGAGTGTTATCTCTCAAAAAAATCAAATATCCATAGGGGCTACAACGCTCATGATTTGTATGTTATAGCGCCCTTATATGCCCATTCTCCTAGCAGAGACATGTTAAACGAATTTTTATAGTAGATTCGCATTTGATGGTAAGTTATGGGGAGTTTGGACTTCGTCCATTACTCAAAATATGGGACAGAAATACCACAGAAACTCCTCGCAATACAAATGAAAGATCGGATTGAAGAAACTGGCACACTACAAATAAAATTACGTTTTCGCCATCATCTTGTTTTTATACTATGTGATGCATAGTTGTGTCTACCCCAGAATTGGTTTTTAAACATTGCCTAAACAACCCCCCAAAAACATATCATAAATTTTAGAAGGCATCAAGTCCCGGGGTAAATGCATACTTTTATCTCACTATCATAAAATCACTTTTCACCTGCTTTCACTGAAACTATTCCTGGATTTAGTTTGCACTTTCTTTGGACATCGAGGGTTATGGCTTTGACTATTGATGGGGACTGTGAATGGCCAACCGGCCATTGTTGCTATAGCGCACATCCTACCACAAATACCGAAAACGGACAAAGTTTTTATCATACTAATCCCCCCCCCTCCAATTCATACCTCTAACTACAAAAAGTAGAGGCTATTCCTATCAACTGGAATCTCGTATAGGCAAAATCATGATTTGCCCGCAATGAAATTTCTAAAATTTAAACAGGATTAAGTCAGTGGTGTATAAATAATCCAAATTAAGTTGTAAAAAAGTGTTGTCGCCATTGCATATTTTTTGTGTTATTTCGGCTTTTTTTGCTATAATTAAATTGAGACTTTCAACAGCTGTGTCCTGTAATATAGGTCGTCTTTGTTAGAGAACCAGCACACAAAGTTTGACTACAAGTAATAATTGTATGGAAAAAGCATGCAATTTTGTTTTATTAAGGGCATCAACAAATTCTGTCAAACATATATTTAATATCACCTTGCTCTATATTCCATTCTCTACCTCCGCGCAGTGATGTCACAACCTGGACGCAGCTTTCATTCACGCACACTGTCGAGATAGGCCGTCTTTGTGCACACGTGTACAAACGCCCTTGTTTAAACCACACCACGGTGTACTGGTGCTACCGTCAAATCTCGCGCTGAGTCACTGCACGGAGGAAGGAAAATGGAGTATATGTCCAAGATGGCATTAGAGGTTACATGTTAATTTTTGCACTACCATTTGTTTAATTTCGCTTCAGATTTTTGTTTCATAATGCTTGGAGCCACCTTCGGAAGATGATAACGCAGATACACGAGATTGGTAGATGTATCCGCTACTCTTAAATGTCGATGAGGTATAACCCTCTGGTCTTTGCTCTATTTTGTACAATGACTTAGTACATATTAGATGGGCAATACATGTAACATGCAAATTATTTTGCAAATATGGAAAAAGGAATTTAACCACACTAGGTCTCACTAATTTTTTTGTATCCGTTAAATTTTGGACACAAGTTTTGGACCAGGAATGCATAGCAAGTTTGGCCTTATGAAATGGCTCTGTCTGTCTAGATGGCTATATGTGTTGTGTGTGTGTGTGGTGTGGTGTGTGTGTGGTGTGAATTGTGTGTGTGTTGTGTTGGTGTTGGGTTTTTGGGGGGTGTGTGTGTGTGTGTGTGTGTGTGTGTGTGTGGTGGTGTGTGCGTGTTGTAATGCACGGTTGGTGTGGGTAAGGTATTTACTAGAGATACATTTGTGGGAGTATTTTTAAACATCATAAAGAGACATGGGAGTAATTTTAACATTGTCTGAGTATTTCATACCTTCCAACCACTCCCCGTTTTATAGAATCAATGCTATTTTGATCTTCATAACTTTAAAAAAATAGGGGAACACTATTTCTGAAATTTAAGCAAATCTTGAATACTTGCCAGAAAAAGTCCCTGAAATATTTTCTGGGCTCCTGAAGCCTCAACTGCAGCTTCAGAAACCCTAAAACCCCAGTAACTTTAAGGAGACTCTAACCCGCTATGTACTCCATTAAAGAAGGCCTTAAAGTGGGTCACAAAATAGACCCACCCTTAAGAGCTATTTGGATAAGGTGTTCACGGCACATACATTCTGATTTTGGGGTTCTAAATGTTGGCAGGTATGAGTATTTTCTATAACATTGTGGGAGTATTCTCACAAGAGTTACTACATTTTTCTTGCCTATAACGGAATAATCGTATTATAGTATTGAGGTTTATTCCATAAAAGAGTAGAAAAGAGGATTTTTCTAGTTTAGTAAGGCCTGTGGTGCGATCTAGTTAGTTAAGAAAAATGAGTAGTTTAATAAAAAGAAACAATGAATTCTAAAAATTTGTTCTAAGAAGTCTTTTTAAGAATTTTTTTTCTATATCGTAAAGAAATTCATTACTATATAGTAACAAAAGTATTTTTAAAAGAAAAAAGTAGCAAGATTCAAGATTCAATTTATTCAGCATAACATATCGTACTTGACAGAAATGAATAATACAGTATATTAAATAATAATACATAAAGTATCAATTGCAAACTGTGCTAACATGACAGGGTGAGGCATATGATATGCTAGGACCAGTAATGGACCACCTATAGGGCTTATAGATATTGCTGGCCCTGATAACCATACAAGTAAAATATACTCAATTTAACAATATGACACAATAGGGGATGATATAAAAATATATTACATAGGTAAATATACATAACAAAGAAACAAACAAAAACAAAACAATATATCTAAATGCTAAACAAACACTTAACGGGGAAATCGGATACGTGAAATGGACAAGGACAGACTGTTCAATATGTCTTGCTGAGGTATGTTAAACTATTGCATAATGAGGACGCAGAGGTAGAAGAGGTAGAGGGTGAAGAAAAAAAGTAAGAGTAGAGATTAGAAACGAAAAATGAAGAATAAAGTGAGGAGAGAGAAAAAAGGACTTGGGAGAAATTATTAGAATTGTACTGGTTGATGAAAGGTTTTTTCAGTTGAGCTTTGAAAAAGTATTTTTTGATTTGTATTGTTTGTGATGGAATCTGGAAGATCATTCCAAGTTTTGCGCCGTGATACTGAAATAAAAATGCTTTTCAGAGGAAGATTTGGGAGGGGAAGATGAAGTTTTTTGTTGGGCTTGTCTGGTGTTATAGCTGTGGATTGTCTGTAGTGTAAAGTAATTGCTGAAGTCTGGAGGTAAATGATTGTTGTGATTGTTCAAACATGAAGAGCGCTGTTTGAAGTTGGTTAGGTGCCTATAATTTAAGTGTTTTCATTGAGGAAGAATGGCAAAGTGTGAGTTATAGGGGGTGAGTTTGGATAGTGCGAATGGCCATTTCTGTGTGATGTTAGTTTGGTGAGCCGTGCATGATAGTTGGAGGCCCAGATGATATTACATTAGCTAATGTATGGGAGAAATAGTGTGCTTGTAAAAGTGATTTTAAGGTGTAGTATGGAAGGTGGTGTTTAACTCGGTAGATTGTTTCCAATTGACGTGAGACGCTTTGGTAGTGATACGAGTTGATGTGTTCATTATGTTAGTATCGTCGATTTGAGAGCCAAGAACTTTGGTTGCGTGTTACCTGGGAGATTGTCGGTTTATATATGTGAATTGTTTGGTTGTGATTGGTGGTGTGTGTAGAGAAAAGCATGTAGTTAGTTTTTGTGTCGCTTAGGGCAGGAAGGACACATAGGGATCACTTTTCCACTGTTGTTATGTCGGTGGTTGAAGAGTGGTGGGGGTGAGGTCGGGTGGGAAATAAGGACGGGTAAAATTTGCCATGTACGATACTACACAATAATTTGATGTGGATGGATTTAAACCAAACTGAATCATAGGTCAACAGGGATCCCCTTCATTTGTTGATGAGTCAAAGGTTTCACATGCCATGGTCAAGGGTAATGTGAGGTCAAGTGGGTTAAAATAGGCGGAAAAATTGTAAAATTGAAAGTCCTATTTGAAAACGTTGAAGTTTCACTTGGAACCAAATTGAATCATAGACGTGCATGCAACATGGGATCCCTCATTTGTTGATGAGTAAAGGTCACCATATCAAGGTCAAAGGTCATGTTAGGCTATCATTCACTAACCGCGTGGCAGGCGACACAAGGTCCGGGACGATGTATTTTGGAAACCTTGAGAGAAAGTTGTGCCCGAAACCAGTCAGTGGATTTTTGCTAGTTCGTGATTCTGCTGTTATAAAGCCCATAATTCTTTTAGGGTTGAGAGAAAACAAAATGTTTGTGTATCTGCAAATAAGGACTAGTTTTAGTGTGTTTAGAGATGTTGGTGTATGTCATCAGTAAATAATGAAAAGTAGGGGTCCAAGGATTGAGCTTTGCGAGACGCCAAACGTGTAGGTTTGATGGAGGATGCAGTGGAGTGTACGTAGACTGTTGTGAGCGGTTAGTTAGGTAACTCCTGAACCACTCCAAGGCTACTCCACGGACACCGTAATGGTAAAGCTTGTGAAGAAGAATGTTGTGGTCAATGGTGTCGAAAGCCTTGGAGAGATCCAGGAATACTCCCATGGTGTGGAGTTTATTTTTTAGTGCAAGGTTGAGGTTGGTTGTTAGTTCAAGGAGTGCCATGTAAGTTGAGCGTTTGGGCCTAAAACCGTATTGTTCATCGACAAGAATGTTGTGTTTATTGAAGAATGTAGACAGACGTGTGTACATGATTTTTTCAAGTAGTTTTGAAAAAGATGGAAGAACAGAAATAGGACTGTAATTTGCAATGTTATGTGCATCTTTGTTTTTGTAAATAGGAATGACCTTAGCTGATTTGAGGTGGTCTGGGTAAGTTCCGGAGAGAAGTGATTGGTTAAATATGTGCATCAGAGGCAATATGATGTTATCATATGATTTGTTAGCAATCCCAGGATCTATCTTATCGGTACCTGCACTTTTACCAGGTTTTAGTAGGTGGCGAAGTTTGTGCATTGCATTGACTGGATTCAGGAAAATTGAGGTGAATGTATTTTTTGAAAGGTGTTTATTAAATGGGTTATTGGAAGGTGGAATTTTGCTAGCCAAGTTTTTGCCCAGGTTAGTGAAGTGATTGTTGAATGCGTTAGCTATGTCAAGCGGGTCAGTTATCTGCTTATTATTATGAGTGAAATGGTCAGGAATTTGTTTAGTGGATACCTTCCTGCCTAGAATGTTGTTGAGGAATGTCCAGGTTTTGGTAAGATCGTTTTTAAGTTTCTGAATTTGTTCTGCGTTGTGTTTTTTCTTGGCAATACGAATAGTGTGAGTTAATTTGTTTTTGTATTGTTTGTATTGTTGTTTGGTTGCTGGTGTATTTTTCTTCAGGTATGTTTTGTAGAGGCCGTGCTTGTGTTTGATTGAATTGGAAATTGCTGTTGTCATCCAGGGCTGCTTATGGTTACGATTTTTATGGTCTTCTTTTGGAAGGGGAATGATTCGTTGTAATGTTTGGTATAAGTTGAGATGAAGTTGCTGTACGCTATGTTAGGGTCATTTTCTGTGAGTATATGTTCCCACGATTCAGTGTTGAGTCTACGGTTAAATGTGCGAATGTTGTGATCTCTGTAGTCACGTTTAGTGATTGTTGTTTTTTTAGCATGCTTATGCTTAAGAGATGTAATGAGGAATATTGGGAAGTGATCTGTAGTGTCTGTGACAAATATCCCTTGTGTGGAGTCTGTGTCAGTGGAGTTGGTGATAATGTTATCAATGAGCATGGCTGTGTTATGCGTAATTCTTGTAGGTCTGTTAATTTTGGGGATATAAGAGTTTGCAAGTGATGTGTTAATAAAGTCATTAATGTGTGGATGAGTGGAATAATTGAGAAGATTGATATTAAAGTCACCAACAATATAAACATCGCGGTTAGTTTTTAGTTCAGTGAAAAGCTGCTCGAAGCTGTTGTTAAAATTTTGGATTGTGTGTTCATGCAGTCTGTAAGTAACTCCGACAGTTATGTATTTAGGTCTATTGTTGGTGTTAATGGTGAGATCGATGAAAAGTGAGTCAAATTCTGGTCCTGGTGTTGTGTCGATGATTTTGTATGAGAGGTGATTTTTTATGTAAAGACGAACTCCCCTTCATCTGCCAGTGAGAGGTCCTGGAATGTACGTGTAGCCATTAAAATGAGGTGGTGACTTGGTGTCAGTAAGCCATGTTTCTGAAAATGCTAAGACAGTAAAAGAATGGTTGAGGTGATCAAGGTAGTTAGTGATTTCTTCATATGATTTTGTGATACTATGACAGTTGAAATGGAATATGGAAAATGAGTCACTGCTTGATGGTTTTATTAGTGTGTTGAAGCTGTCGTCAGTGTGATAGCGGGAGTCAATATTGTGGGTGTGATGAGGGATGGTTGGTCACATGTTTGAGATGATATGGGGTCTGTAAGTAACGGGTTGATGCAAAGGGAATTAAGTTTGATGATGTTCAATTTAGTGTTGGTGAAAAATTCAATTAGTGATACGCGAAAGTCTTCGTCGTGAAGCTGGTGGTTAAATGGCAGTTCGTATATTGCAGGGCACGGCATACTGAAAAGGATAAATCAAAGGAAAAAAGTAGCGAAAGGGGTTATGAGAGAGAGAGAGAATAAGAAAAAGAGAGGGAGAGTGAGAGAGAGAGAGATAGAGAGTGAGAGGGGGGATTTGAAAGATGGGGTGGATGAAGTAGGTTGAAAAAAGAAGAAAGTTAGAAGAGAGCAAATGAGAAACCGGGTAGAAAAAAGTGAGACAATACCTATGGACAAGATGTGTTGACAAGTCAGACAAGACGAAAGCACTAAGAAACAAACACCAAGTAAAAACAAACAAGGGGCTAAGAAAATACAAATTGCTAAGGATTTTTTATACAAAACTTGAGTACAGCAGTTGAACACAAAATTGGGTTACTTAAATACTTATTACTAAAAAAAAAACATGAAGGTGACTTTTTAGAGATTTTTTAGTAAAAATCCCACAATGTAGCTTGTGTGTGTGTTCATGTGTGCATGTGTGTGTGTTCATGTGTGCATGTGTGTGTTCATGTGTGCATGTTTGTTTGTGTTGTGGGTGGGTGTGTGTACATGTGTGTGTGTGCGTGCTTGTGTAATAGTTATTCAAGCCAAACTTAGACTTTATACATCTTATCGCAAGACCCTAACTACCTATGTTGACAATTATTATAAAATCACATTTTCTTTTCAGATTTTCCATGACGTGGCATACAAAGCCAAGAACACAGAGGATTTACTTGCTGGTATCGACGAGTTCTTAGACCAAGTCACTGTGCTACCTCCAGGTAGGCAATTAAGGCTATTTAATTGTAAATTAGAGGGTGTACTGAGTCAATCCCACAATGCACCAGTTTTTGGGAAATTACATCTCAATAAGGTCATGTGATTCCATAGAAATCCTATTCTTAACACGAGAAACCCTTGCTTTTACACTCATTTGCTGCAAACGCTGGTAGTGGCGGTGGTGGTCATCATGGTGGAGAAACAAATAGGAAGATCCTATATATTATATTCAAGCATTTCTAGTCTTAAAACCAGTGACATATCATAATGACTTTTGCCCACAGGTGTATGGGATCCTAATATCCGCATCGAGCCCCCAAAACAGGCGCCATCACAGAACCAGAGAGAGCAGCGGCTGTCCCACGTTTCTTCTTCCCAGGCAGTGCTGGACGCTGCAAACGGTGGTAGTGGTGGTGGCGGTGGCGGCGGTGGCCATGGTGGAGGAAACGGACATCATGGCGATGATGAGGGTGAACATGCTGGACTAGATAGAACAGGGAGGTAGGTGTATCAGGCCTGTGAGAGTTCAGCTTTTTAGCTGATTTCAGCTTTTTTATGCCTTCAAAAAAGTAAAAAAATTAGGTTTTTCTTTCATTTTCAGCCTGTTTTTTACCTCTGCACCCAGTTTTTACGCTGTATTTTAGCTTTTTTGGGGCCGCCAGCTATAGCTGGAGGACCACTTAGCAATCCGTTGTGCGTGTGTATGTGTGGATGTGTGTGTGTGTGTGTGTGTCACTAAAATGTTAAGTTTTTTTAAAAATTGACCTCAATTGAAAATTAAAATTGAAGTTCAATTGAACCAAACTTGTGTCATAGGTGCACCATGGGATCCCTCATATGTTGATGAGGTCAAAGGTCATGTACCAAGGTCAAAGGTCATGGAGCAGCCCACAGCTTATATTCTTTGAATAAAGCGAGCGCGAAAGCCGAGAACCGCGAAATTCTAGTTTCAGCTACTTTTTCAAAATCCCACTCGCAGGTCTGGTACATAAGAATGTCAAAATGACAGTCTGGACTGCCAGTCTGACTGACTTCAAAATCAGATAAACAGTTTACTGTTTACTTATGGTCCACATAGCTGCAAGAAAGCAGGTAGAGTGTCGTCGAGTGCCAAATTGTGTAAACACGCATTTCTATACAGAATAAAACGCAATCTCATCATAGTGCGCAGTTCACACTCCATAGAAAAACGTTTTACACAATTTGGCACTCGCCAGTGGTGGGTAATAGTAGCCAAGAAGTCATACATTTTGAAGTCACCATTGGTTTATACTCGATTCGCTCTGATATAGGGACAACCTGTACTTTTTACGGGTGAGAGCTGTTTGTGAGGAGCGCAGTAGCAAACTTTGCAGCACTTCTAGTCCGTGCGTTCTTAATACTGTGTGCTCTACGGTCAATACGATGTACAGTGGGCAAAACATAGAGGGTCACTGGTAAATAAAATGTGAAATACTACCTGTATAAAGCAGGTGTCTGATTGAATCCTGAATATGGTAACAATGGTTTTTACGCTGTCCACACAGGTGATATTGGGCCTTACAATTACTTTCATACGTTTCAAACTAATACGACTAATACAATAGTCAATACCCACTCATAGATGGCCCAATGTAGTTGATAAAATGTTTGGCAATGAAAATCTTGGCTTAAACATATAAAAACGCATACACAACTTTGTAATTAAGGTCGATTAAATTCAAATTCTTTAGTCTAAAGAATTCGGCGAATTACTCTGTCAGTGTACATTTAGGAACGTTGTAGAAGGGCCATACAGTATGAACATACCGTGTATCATAGTGCTCAGAAGGCCTATAAATTCTTTCAATATGGCTCCATGAGGATACAGTGAAGATGTGAAGAATATTTTAATTCCTAAACACCGCTTTTACAGTGAAGTGATGTGAATGATTTACAAATCGTTTCATTAATACTGTACAAAAGTGCAATTCAGAAGAGTATAGTAAACAAAATTAAGTTTTGTACTTGGCCCTTTTCCTTTGAAGTCACTTTCTATTGTTAGGCAGTGAAGCGACTCCTTGGGTAGATTAAAATGCTTCTTCGCTATTTCACCTAATGGATATGACCCAAAAACTTTTCCCCAGCTCCTATATCAGCGCGAATCGAGTATAACACGTAATCATGAAACCTTGCCAGACAATTCTAAGTCTGTAATATATCTTAAAGTAATGTTTGTTTATCCAAACTGTTGGAAAGTCTACTCCACTGCAAGAGTTGTTTTTAATTTTTGGCCTCACAACATCTTATGGAGGGCCTATGTGATCATGCAGACAGATGCCTCTGTCTGGATGTCTACAAGGGTGGAAGAAAATTTTAATTAATCCACTCTACCGACCAAAACCAATATACTTTGTTCGATCTCTAGTTTGGGGGGGTGACGTCATAGCGCGACTTGCATTAATTTGGATTGCGCCGCCTTTGTTCGTGTGCATAAATGCTGCAATTCCAAGGTCGACGCATGCGTTTCTCGGGTGCAAAACCTAACACACGCAGTGACGTCACCCCCAAACTTGAGATCGAACAGAGTATATAGTCAATGAACTTCTAACGTTGCACAGTGATAGAACATGATGAGGTCATGTGCTGTATACTTTTTTATTCATGAGCTCATTTGCATATTTTCAAGAAAATTCAATCAATTCTACTGATTAACCGAAGTGTCATTGAACTTCTAACATGCAGGGTGATAGAACAGTATGAGATCATGTGCTGTATACTTTTGGACAGTTTATGAATATTGATGAGCTCATTTGCATATTTTCAAGAAAATTCAATCAATTCTACTGATCAACCGAAGTGTCATTGAACTTCTAACATGGCATGGGATAGAACATGAGGTCATGTGCTGTTTACTTATTTGTTAGGTTATGAATATTAATGAGCTAATTTGCATATTTTCAAGAAAATTAATCAATTCTACTGATTAACCGAAGTGTCATTGAACTTCTAACATGGCATGGGATAGAACATGAGGTCATGTGCTGTTTACTTATTTGTTAGGTTATGAATATAATGAGCTAATTTGCATATTTTCAAGAAAATTCAATCAATTCTACTGATTAACCAAAGTGTCATTGAACTTCTAACATGGCATGGGATAGAACATGAGGTCATGTGCTGTTTACTTATTTGTTAGGTTATGAATATTAATGAGCTAATTTGCATATTTTCAAGAAAATTAATCAATTCTACTGATTAACCAAAGTGTCATTGAACTTCTAACATGGCATGGGATAGAACATGAGGTCATGTGCTGTTTACTTATTTGTTAGGTTATGATATTAATGAGCTAATTTGCATATTTTCAAGAAAATTCAATCAATTCTACTGATTAACCGAAGTGTCATTGAACTTCTAACATGGCATGGGATAGAACATGAGGTCATATGCTGTTTACTTATTTGTTAGGTTATGAATATTAATGAGCTCATTTTCATATTTTCAAAAAAAATCAAATCCATTATGATTAAACCAAAGAGTCAATGAACTAACATGGCACAGTGATAGAACATGATGAGGTCATGTGCTGTTTACTTATTTGTTAGGTTATGAATATTAATGAGCTCATTTTCATATTTTCAAGAAAATTAATCAATTCTACTGATTAACCGAAGTGTCATTGAACTTCTAACATGGCATGGGATAGAACATGAGGTCATGTACTGTATACTTTTGGACAGGTTATGAATATTAATGAGCTCATTTTCATATTTGTTGTGGGGACCATCCAATTACAAGCGTAATTCCTTGTTTTTTGGTTTGAATAATGGTAGATAATGTGCGATGATCAAGATCATTGCACCAATTGCAAGCCCTACCTGATTCTTCACAAACTCTTGCTAAAGTGAATTTTAAAATTCACTTAAAACAGTGTTTACTTTTACCTTTCTTAATCAGAATATTTGGACTAGTAACAAGATTAATGCGTCCGTGTTCCCCACTTACTTATCCCGACTCTAGGGACGGCCTCCATATACATTGTGTTCCTCCTTCGTTTGTCTCTTTCATGTACTTTGCATGCGTCACTCCTGTCATCACCTTTGGAGGTCTACTTGGGGAAGCTACCCATGACGACATGGTTGAGTTGGGCAACTAATCCTACAATTAGATTGCTCAATGCACCCCCTCCGGGCAATATTTCTGTTATCAACCGAAAAAAGCCATCCAATATTTTAGTATTTTGCACAAGACTGTCTGGACAAATAGTTTTAAAATGGCTTCGAAACTAATAAATGACGCATTTGTTTTGCAGAATTCCATGCCCGAATGGCCCCATAATTTTTGCGTATCGTACTGTGTTGGGTGGTATGCGCAGTCGAACAGGCCGTTTTTTGCGCCAATGGGAAGCTTCATCTGAATAAATGACCGCATTGTTCCCAGTAATGCCCTGACTCTAATCCCCACTCCTTTTTAACAGATTACTAAACCGATTAAAAAACACACTTTCTCAGCTGTAAATCACAATTCCACTTTACATAATCATTAAAATAAGGCATCCCTTAATTCATTTAAGAACTAAGATTAAAGCTTCTTTTCTCCTTTTGGTTCATATGGACTGGCAAACGAACATTGCGAATATCCTCTCCTTCGAGTGTAGATGTTATGATTTGTTCCCATGTACAGAGATTCATACATGTACATCACAATCAGTTTTGAGAAAAGTACGGTAGTTACCCCTGACTGTCGCAAGCCGTCCTGGTTAGTTTTGATGAGATGCCCTATACTTTGTTTGGTCTCGAGTTTTTGAGGGTTATGCCATGACACGTTTCTGCATCCGCTCTAGTATTTCGATTGTGCCGCCTTTTTGTTCGTCGTGCTAACTGCTGCAAGTCAAAGGTCAGAGGGTGCGCTTTTAAGGTGCGAAACCTACACGCGCATTGAGGACAACTTGAGATCAAACAGAGTATATTAGTGGGTTAGCTCTGTTGGGGATTCCTCTAATGAGGGCTTAATCCGCTGAATGGTAACTCAATTAATAAAAAAATAAATAAATCACCACCTTGGTGTAGGGTGCCTTTTATGGTCTGCAATATGGTACCCATGCCACAGCTGTTTGAAATTCTCATTATTATGACAAAACCAGAATAAAACCAAAAAAATATAAATGGCAACACACTTTTGACAACTAATTTGGATTATTTATACCACTATACCACTAACTTCATCTGTGTAAATGTTACGAAATTTCATTGCAGGCAAATATTATTTCTTAAAAATCTAGTTTAACACATCTCTCTATGGAGAATGGACATATAGAGGGCACTATAACATACAAATCTGACCTTTGTAGGCCTTTGTAGATTTTTCTGATTTTTGCTGAGGTAATAGCTCTTGCATGTCCCTACTCATATCAGTTGTCAAAATTGTGTCGCCACTGCTTAAAATTGCTCTAAAAATAAGAGACGATTTGCATGTGGTCAAACAGCTGTGACGCAGGTGTGTACTCCATGGCTCCTCAAGTGGTACTTCAGGAATCTGGTTGTGTATGTTTATTTCAGGCAACGCTTGAAAGTCTCCTGGGTGCTGCTATTTGTGGCATTGGCTTTACACTGTTCTCTGGCCAGCCTCTCACCATCCTTGGCAGTACGGGACCCATCTTGGTGTATGAGAAAATCCTGGTATCGTTTTGCGAGTAAGTAATGGTAATTTTGAATTGCTGAAAATGTGATAATCGCTTACGGGGTTCACTTGGGTGGTTTTAAGTAGGATGGATGTCAATCTGAAAGTAGACCTATCTGTGGCAAATCCAGCGAATTAGAACATCAGTGACACCAATTCCAGGAAATATCCAGATTTTGGGAAATTTTCTACTCCAAATTTTTACATTTTCGTAAATGTTCAGCCCGATTTGGGTCCTTTTTTGTCCTGATTTACAAGCTTTTTCAGAATTTTGGTAACACTCCCTGGCATCTCTGTCAGAGATGTAACTTTTCCAGAAATTTCCGGATTTTTGGCCATAAAAACAAAATTCCAGAAATGTAAAAAAATGTGGTTTTTTTTCAATTCTGAGATCAAACTGTTAATGATAAGGCAAACTGCATCAAAAATCCAAGTTTTTTTTTAGAGAAGGGGTCTTGTACCCTAAAATCGCGTAGAAAATGTGTTTCCCGGAGCATCTCTGATTGCTTCATTAAAGTTTGGCCTTCCCATTGGTTCAAATTTGGGATTATCAGGAAGTGGGACTACTCCTCTGTTAAATCTCTGAAAAGCATCACTTGACAATACATTATCGGAAGCCAGAAGTTTTTTGCCATGCTATCCTTTTCCCAATTATGTCTTCATCTAGCTCCAATGGACTAGAATACCTCCGCTAACGATTCTGGATTGGTGTCTGGACAGGCGTCCTCTGCATCATCTTAGTCGCCACGGATTCCAGCGCATGGTTAGTACTTCATCGCTTCCAGAAGAAAGTTTCTCAGTCCTATCTCCTCATTTCATTTATGAGTCGCTTCACAATTGGAGGGTGGTTTACGAAAATATCCAATTAAACGGTATGTTTCTGTACAGAATCAGTCACCCCAGAGGGTGTTTTGAATCAATCCCAATAATACATTGCAATGTGCCCATACTGTCCTGTACTAACCATGTCAGAACTTGGGGATAAAAAGTTTTCTAGAAGTTTAAGAACCACGAAATGTCAATGGTCATGCCTAAAAATTCCCTAAGTACGAGCGTTTGTGGGCTAAGTGAGTGTAAAAGTCGGGATTTGGTATGTTTTAAGAATAGGACTTTTTGGTGGGATCACATGACCTTATCGAGGTGAAATTTCCTCCAACTGGTGCATGTGGGATTGACTCAAAACACCCATACTTCTGAGAAAGGGGCTTGAAAAAAAAAAAACTTCTCTTCTCAGGTTGTTTTATATAAGATATACATTGGAATATAATTAAAGATAGTTTGCAATTTGATGTAATCTAAGCCCCTCTAAATTAAGTATAATTACTTGTAGCAGTTGTATCTTGATCAGGTAATATAAAGAATTCTGAAAACACAATCATAAAATTGATCCTACCTTCATCCATGCACAATTTATTGGTCCCGTCAAGAAGTTGAAAAATATAAAGCTTCTGCCCTATTTTTCAACTCATACTCGAACTCGACCTTAAATTTGTGCATTGCAGACTCAGTTGGATCCCATTTTATATATGATTAGTAGTGGATACTGTATTACGTAGTTTGGCAGATCTGTCATTATTAATATGCATTTAAATATCTCATTTGCAATTTCTTCCCAGGTAGTCTGCGCGTATATTCTCTGAACATAACGAATACGTAAGCCGAGAACTGCAAAATCCTAGTTTGCTTAAAGTTGTAGTATTGACCGGCTGTAGACACAAGTAATGCACCTTCTATTCAAGTCAACTACTCAGTTCTGCTACTTCTATATATTTTCTTTCCATAGATATCCTCCAGATGATTACAGTTGGTTACACGATTGTGAGTGTGGACCTGGTGTAAATGATACTCGTGCATTGAACTTTACTCAGTTTGAAAAAGAGGAGTGTATAAAGAATAATGGCACGTTAATCGGTGAATCGTGCAATCTGGCGCATCCACCAAAGGCGGATATATTCCTCATGTCGGCGATCCTCATGGTAGGGACATTCACCATTGCTTACAGCCTCAAAGCTTTCAGGTCGAGCAGATATTTTCCGGCAAGGGTAAGTTCTTGAGTGCACTTCTGCCATTTTCATGTTCTCCCTTAAAGGGCCTTGGTCCTATCGCTAATATAGCCTCATCCTCAGAACCCCCAATTTTACCTGGAAGTGATCCAAATTTTGGTATCTGAAGAAAGTTTTTTTTCTCATATACCCTGTGAAATCTTAGGGCTAAAGGATGCTTGGTTTGGATGTTATAAGCGAAAATGTGCTCCATTTTGGTCAACCTATATTAATTTTACATGGTACTCTATGGGTTTCAAAATCATGATCATGTTTTTTAGCCCCACATCAAAACGGGTTGAAATATCGGTGCAAAACTTTACAGATGGGGGTTTTAGGGTGAAGGCCATTCTATTAAGATGAAAACTTTATAAGCTTAAATTGGGTCATCCCCTGTAATAATAATTACTAGCTTGCACTCATGTGTGCATAACACACACGCACATATGGACACACGACACACACATGCACGCACACAACCTTGGATACTATACCATTGAGGACATCTAAGGAAACCACCTATTGACAGACAGAATTAACTACGAGGGGGGGGGTGGAATGACTGAGACTATTGAAAACCTTTCAAGGACTATTGTTGGAAGAATTTCTTTGTATTAGGTCCTCAATCATAAAGCCAAACCCGTCCACAGACATGCACATGCATACACACACACACACACACACGCATGTGCGTGCAGCCTCGTTTTCATGTACTTCTGAGGAAATTAAAAGAACCTCCAATTGTTGGAAGGAATAAACCATGGGTAGGAGAATGTCTGAGGACTATAGCAGAGCTTCTGTGGACTGTATTGTTTGAAAGAATGTTTGTATAGAGTGTTATGTTATAAATGTTTTAACAAATCTGCACACCCTTCTAGAGGACACTGGGGTTAAATGTGTGTCTGAGCTGGTAGCCCTCATGGAAGACAAAAAGGACTGGAAATCCCGGTGCCAAGCTATAATCAAACCAGCTGTAACTTCCTTCCTTCATATTGTCCCCCGACCTGAGGTCGTGATGATGATTTTATAAAGCCAAACCTGTCCACTCACAGGCATGCACAAGCATACATGCACAAACATTTTCTTATTGCATAGTCTTGTTTTTGTATCCTTCCGAGGTCATCAGAAGAACTGTTTTTTGTTAGACAAATTATGGGAAATCATTCATGGACTATACTCTGTAAACCTAGAAGTACAAAGTAATCAATAAACTCCCACACAGGTCTCACAAAGAATGCCTGGTATTTGTCGGATTATATGATCAGTATTTTTGTATCAGTGTAAGAGATTTGTTTTGTTCGCACATCATGTACTGTGTCTTAATCGCGCACAAATTAAACTGCGACTAAGCGTGTACATGTTTAAGCTTGTTTTGTAGTAAGGCGCGGTAATGCTGCGCAGCGAATCAAGTAATTTACTTTGTACTTCAAAGTTTAAGCAGTATACTGTTAAAGGATTTCTTTGGTGTCGTGTCCTCGGTCATAAAACCAAAACCTGTCACACACGCACCATACGCGTTGTAATATCCTAAACAAACTACCACTAATTTCAATCATTCCGTTGCTGAACAGCCAAGTTAAAACTTTTTAGGTATCATATCCATTCTCAATTTTATATATCAAGACAAATTCTCTGTGGTTCTTTTCAGGGGCGTTCAAATGTCAGTGGACTTTGCCGTATAATAGCCGTCATTGGAATGATTGGTGTTGATGACTCTCTTTGGTATCCACACTCCTAAACTCCCAGTTCCTACTGAATTTAAGGTAAGTGGCTTATTGCAATTCTTCCCCTGTATAAAAGTTAATTAATATTGGACAAAAAATATACAAGCTGCATAAACAGCTTTACTTATGGCACAACCTAAAAGCCGTTTGAAAGTGCCAGGAGGAGCTATTTTTGAGGATATAAATTTCTCTCAAATCGCAATTGATCGGTGTTTGTAGACCACTACCGGCGGGATGTTTTCGACGGTTTATTGGGTTAGACAAACAAGCACGAAAGAAAGAAAACTGCAAAACCATGTTTGAACTTGCCTGCTTTTAATCGGCCCTATAGAAACCATGGCTTTGAATTTCTGTTGTGCACGACAGGAATTACTAATCTTTATCACATAAAGACTGCATTATTTGCTTAGTACTTTAGGTGTGATAAAAAGCACTCCCACAATGCGTAAAGCTTGGTTTTCGGAAAAAAATTGAGGGCCCGTCTCTCTGGAAATCTCCTCATGTCTCTTTAAAAAGTAACTTGCGGGTTTTTCTTATTTGGGTACTGGCTAGTCTTCAAATTACCTCAGCTTTGCGTTAGCTTGAAAACTTGAATACTGAACTGAAACTGAGCGTGTTTCCGCCAAACACACAATTTTGGTCACATTTCTGATTGCTCAATTCAGACGAGACACATCAGCCTGATCTGATTTGACTGCCTAGATGCATCTTTAATGGTGGATGCTGATAGTACCTTAAGTATTTTACAACTAATGTTCTGTATTTTACTTGCAGCCACCATACCCTAACGCAAAGTTGGTATCCATCCGTTTGGTAGCAATCCGTGGTGGACCGTCATGGCGCCATACTTCCCGCTCTCCTAGCAACCATCCTAATCTTTATGGAATCAGCAAAATCACTGCCGTCATTGTAAACAGAAAAGAGAATAAACTTAAGGTAGGATCAATCGCGATCAATGTCGGAGCTCTCGTTATGACTTCAACAGCTCATATACTTTTACAGTAGTGCACATTCTGAATGGGAATATATACTTACAGTTGCTGTGCCTAAAATGCACCATCCCAATCAAATCCAAACCATTCTTGTAAGTTTAAAGGTGCAATGCGAGATTCACATACCAGGTGTTCCCAAAAATTTGAAAATTCGATTATTGTGCCTCATGTGAAACTTTCGTCAAAAATATCCCCATATGAAAAAGACTTAAGCTGAGAAATTATTTTTGGCTGGTTTTACAAAATTGTGTGATATTTTAATTGCCTATGCGGAGATGAAATTCAGCCTTGTTTTATATTGAAATATAAGCATATAAAAAATCCCCTTTCATTTTACTTTTAAGGACATTCTGTAGCCCAAATAAAAAGGTACGGGATAACACAGATTTGGGGTTCCCTACCAGATATCAATTGTTACCTTAAATGAACCGACGATGTACAAATAGATATGCGTCACTCCATGCATGCTTGCGGTTTAGTGAGCCTCTAGTGCACACATTTGTGGCCTAAGTATTTACAATGCAATCAAAGAGTGTGCATATTACTGGCTAAAATTTAGTAAAGATTGACTTATGCCGGGAAACCCCAAATCCATGTATTGAGTGTCCAATCTAAACCACTACATATGGTGAACTGAAAAATGGATGCCTCAAAATCTCTTATTGCACCTTCAAATATTCACAAAGAAATCAATACCAAATCCAACTGATTTGACGGGTAGTCGAAGATACTGTGCAGGGGGCCATGAATTGTAGCCTGTTGTATCTTCAGTGCCAAATGACCAAAAACTCAGTTAACTAGGAAACAAATATATTTCGATGTCTCTTTGGGGATCGTGGCTAACAAATACCACATAATCCCAAGGTATTGTGGTAGACTTTCATATAGAGTCAAAGTGATGCAAAGAAGTGTTGCCATTGATTCCATCCTTTGCTACGTACTGCAACACCCATCAAACAGCACATGACGGAATCAATTGCATACCTCATTGAATTACTTGAGACTTATATAATGGAAATGTCTAACTGGTTTTGTGATGTATAACCATTACATGACCAAAGCCTTTGAACATAGCCACTGAGACCAATAAACCCTAATATGGATTATGGATTATGTGTCCACTGGTATTTGCTTGTATCTGCTAAACACAGCAGCAAGTTCCTACTCACGGTGTTTGTAACCCAGAGCTTAGGGTACCCATGTGTCTCTAGCTCTACTCCAAGGTTACCCCCTTGACGCATATGGATGCAGTACCTAAAATAAGAGTACTTCGACAGTACCACTGTCACTGGGTGGATAGCAACTATGTTTACTTAGCAGTACCGATCCATTGGTGTACTCTGCAGTTGCCTGCATGATGACTGACGGGAATACCCTGATAAGCACCATTAAGTGGACGATACCACTGGCAGCTACCTGCACTATGAGTACCTTACAGTTTACTCCCCTACCGGCTACCTAGTAGGCAGCACTTTGGACCATAGAGGGCGCCAACATTCCATTGTTCTTTACTACTTTCTACCATTTTCAAGCTTAGCAACATCTATATTTGAGTTAAGCCTCACCAAAAACCCTTATATATGACATTTTGTGTCAAAACGTATAAAATATTGACCAAAATGTTAAATAATGGATAAAATTACTAAAATATCACACAAAGCTCAAAGATCATTTGCATGGGAGTACCCACGCAGGTACTCCCGCATGGGGTGACTAGTGGTTAGCTACTGCGTGTGTACCTAGGTGGATGTTTACCCCCACTTTCTTTTCGGCCGGCATGTGGTACCCATGCGTGTGGGTACTCCATGGCTACTTAACAGTACTTCAAAGGTACTCCCCATGAAGAAATTGGTTGTGAAATCATTGTTTGTTGGCTTACAAGGCATGGTGTTGAGGCCAACAGACAAACCTTGAATTGTGTCTTTATTATCACCAATGAAGATGAGAAAGAAGGAGATGGCTCGATTTTGAAATCCGATTACCCAGGATTACCCTCATTCACTATCTCATTGTTTGGGTAATTTCCGGTCCGCTCGATTGGACCTTTGAAGTAATCTGTTCATCCGACCGTGTCCAAAGTGTTCAAATGCTTTTAAATCTGGGGTCAAAGTTGTCTGTAAGTGATGCGAAAGTACGTTTCCGCTGTATCGTTCACGCTCAGGTAGATGTTTTTTCATATAGAAGTCCCCTTGATGCAAATGAGGTATTGCCATTCATTCCGTCAAGCACTACTGCACAACGTCATACAGCGCATGACGGAATCAATTGTAATACCTCATTTGTATCAATGGGACTTCTATATGAAACATCTACCTCCCGAGGCTAGTGTATAGTCTGTGCAAATACCAGTTAACAACTGAGTATTGGAATATTTCTGGGATTAATGACAGGTTATGTAATGTTTTCCCGCAGCAAGTAGCGAAGGTCTTTGATCCAATCATCGATTAAGGCAATTAAGATGAATAGTCGGATGAACAGCTATCTTTTTGAGTACAGTTGAACCATCTCCGTCTTTCTCATCTTCTCTATTACACCCTGAACAAAAAGAGACCCACGTATAGGTATAGCTATATGTTTGGCTGTCTGACTTGTAATAGAAGTGTAAAATGCTGCCACAACATACTTAAGTCAAATAATCATAGGGTGTCCCTATATTTAAACAACCCATACATTTGTTATCATTCAAACTATCGGTTCTACTTTTCACTGAACAGAAAGGATTGGTTACCATCTAGACTGCTAGTAGTCGCCCTTTGCTAATTTTTTTTTTTTTATGTGTCCGCACTCGGTTTGCCTTGGTTTGTGGCTGCTACAGTGCTCTCCATCACCACTTAACATCTTGAAAGTATAAAAGGCGGAGCGCCGGTTGAAAACCCAAAATTATTGGTGCCAGGTGAGTAGTGCAAACAAGAGCAGATTGCAGTAGCTTCCCACAATGCAATTGCTTCCAATTGATGTTTTTTGTACAGGTACTGATTGGAATCGTTCGTGATGAAACATGGCTAAATTGACAGTACCGATCACAACTGCATTTAAGAGTGTTTTTCATCTCTAACGATTCACATAACTGTACAAAAACCTCCAATGAAGCAATGCATTGTGGTAACTACTGAATCTCCTCTTAGTGCAAACAGCCATGTGAGTGGACGAAGGGTCAAAAGTGCATTAGCTTTCATTTGTCAGAAACTCCCATCAAACAGGCTATTATGCCAAGACTTGGGTCAGTGGCTCCTTGAAATCATTACTTCCGCGACTGTGTCACCTGAGACCAATTCAAGGCACCTGACTCAAGGAAACAGGCCCTTATGCAGGGGGTGCGTTCGCACCCCCAAAATAACACAAAGAGAAAAAGGCCACTGCTTCTGAATTTTTGGATAAAAGGTCCCAAATTTAGCGAAATTTGTTACACAAAGTCCCCATTTTCGAGGTCCCGCAGCCCCCCCCCCCCCCCCCGAAAATTAAATCCTGCCGTCCGACCCTTCAAGGAAAGGTAACTTATATATTCTTATTCAGTGGGCGTGTTTTTTGAGAAATCGCGAAATTCTATTGGTTTTAGGTGTCTATCATCCGCCAATATTTGACAGTGATGACAGTGACCGCGTACTTACGTGGCCTGCATAGTCATTAAGAGCGGCAATTCAAAACAATAACACCCGTAACTAAACATTTTAAAAGAAGTCAATGCATTTTTCACACAATCAAGAAATTTGTGTACAAAACATAATACGTACTTGTAGTTTCTATATGAGATAAAAACTAACAACCAAAATAAAATTTAACATGCAATAAAGTAATATTATTGTGGTTTCTGTAATATTTCTTAATTGTGTGGTGCTTATTAAGAAACATATTTTAAGTGAACGATCGTAATCCTTGAAAAGGCTGCATTTTATCGTCTGCTGACTGTAAACCACAAATGGCTGCCTTCCAGTCAAAACGACAGTGACGATACACTTTTGAGATTTTAATGGATATGGGGAATATTAGACATTCGGGCGACATCGAGAAAATGGTGGCATGACTGTGGCGCATAACGGACGAAGACGTACTGGCAATTTTCGCAAACTTTTGAGATACTGGCGACAAATCTAGCACCAGAGGGAACGTCGGTGTCTGTGTCCGGAATCTGTGAGACCAGGAAGACTCAGTCTGAATTCGCCACCCTCAGTGAAGCAGATTTGCTAAAAATAGAAGAAGCTAAAGACGATAATCACCCAAATGTCTCAACAACTGGGCGTACGTCGTCTCAAGGTATAAATAAATCCTTTTCAAACAGAACATTCACTCACTATGTTTGAAAAAAAGAGGCTTACGTTGTACGAAGAGCCACCCCCCTGGAACTGTATGTGACGTAAGGAACTATTTTATTACGCACTACAATTTGAAGTCAATATTATTTTAGTGATGGCCATCCCTATCCACTATGCACAGGTTTGGGAAAAAATAACGAACTCAAAAAAAAGGGGACTAAAACACCCAATAATCATCATAAAAAAAAAAAACCAAAACGGAGAAACAAAAGATACAAACCATGAAACAATGGAAAACCTGAATATTGATATAAATTCGTGATACAGCCATGGGAGAACAGCACTAATTACCACTTTTTTTCATGAAATAAACATGATCAACAGCACATAACAACAATCACAACAATATACTTCAGGCATGGGCTGGCTCAGGCAAAAAATAAAATGGTCTCAGAAAGAAAACAATATTTAAAAAAAACCTATTTTATTCAGCACGCAAACCCCAACAATTTTGTAGTCATGTTTTGTGCATGCTTGCTAAAATTGTTGTTTTTGCCCTCGTGTACTAAAAAATGTAGAACCTAAAAACATACAATAATAGCATGCAATTTTTTTTGTCACACAGTGACTGTACAAAAGTGAACTAAAGCCAAAATGTACAGTCACAACAATATAAAAGTGAACAACATAAGCAGATTCAAATATTTGAACAATTTGTCACTCCCAAGGTGTCTTGAAAATGTAATAATTTTTCGGCAGTATAATATGAAAAAATATGCCAAACCAAGTAGTGTTTTTTATTAACCAAACTGAAGTAAATAATCAAACAATGCAACACTGCATTTTTACAGTCTAAAATTTGTGACTGAGAATTTTGTTAATTAATTTATTTAATTTCATATTTGTTTGTAATTTATAAATTCATCACTGTATTGCTTTGAAAAATTACACCAGCTGAACTAAGTGCACTTTTGAGACGATTCACGCGAGGTGAGAAAGCAGAATGGTCAGAATACTCCAAAAAGGTTCCTGCTGGTATCAGGTCTGCGATCCATCGACACCTGACCCTGCCCCCTGGCACTGCAGTACAACATAATCACATCCTAGTTCAGAGTGCAACAATGTTCTCGGTTGGTACCCTGAAGAAGGATGAAGAAGGAGGTAAAGATAGACCAACAGCTACACGCCAATATCTTCCGCAGACCTTCAGAAGCTCATGAAATCTGGGGCGGTAACAGATGATCCGGCAGCTAAAGATCTTGTATGGTTCTCTATTCAATTCTATCTTTGTCGTAGGGGTTGTGAGGGATTGAAGAACTTGAAGAATGACTCCTTCCCTTCACACTGATGCCAGGGGTACACCCTATGTCACGCTGGCAGATATGAATCCATCCAGATCACCCAGGTAGCTTCAAGAACACTACGATCCAAAGAAACGCATGTACGCAACTGGAGGACCACTTTGTCCTTTCAATGCTCTTAAAAATACCTTGGGAAACTCCACCCTAACTCTGACGCATTGTATCAGCGGCCTTTGGAGTTACCCATGCCGAAGGTCCATGGAACCAGCCAATACCGCTTGGAATCATAAGGCTTCAAAATCAATGGGAGCCGTTGTCAGCAGCAGCAAGGTCTTTCAATGAGATACACAAATCCTGCTTGAGAGCCACGGCAATTACCATCTGATGAATTGCGGTTTTGACCCTGTCACCATCAGTAGGCTGTCTGGACATCGAACCCTGCAAGGTATCTTCGTATTGTCGCGATGTGGTCCAGACACCCCAATGTCGCAATGGGTGGTGCACTAACAGCTTCTCTGCAGACAACCACATCATTACATCCTGGGAAGTACCACAGCATGCCAAACTACACCCTTTCATCTGTCCAGTAGCATTCAGCAATAGGTAACCACAACCGCCACGTACAACTAGCAGCAAAGCATGATCAGCTGCCATCCAACAGACAGCATTGACATCATCTTCTCTTGGTGGAATTGCAACAGTTCACATTGGCTCACTAACTGTGTACACACAAAAATAATTTGAAATAGCTTTGACAAAAAAGAAATTGTCAGAGTACATGTTCATTGCTTTTAAAATTAGCATTTTATCAATTTCTTAAGGTTTGTGAAAATTGTTTAAGCCTCTGAAAAATGCAGGATTTGACAAATAGTTGCAAACCATGACATAGCTTTTTAAAAAATACTCCTTTTTAATCAATATTTCTTAAATGTTTATAAATTTTAAATTATATTGAAAAAAATTATTGGAAACAAATCAATCAAAGTCTAAAGAATACCTCTTTTTCAAAACTTGTTAATGTATTTCATGGTATTTTAACTATTTTTTTAACACCAGAAATGTTTCCTTTTCCACGTCAGATGAGTCTGATAGTGGTTGGTGGGTCTACTGTTCGGCCAAAATTAGACCATTTTTTATTTGAAATAAATTCATGAATTAAAAAAATGCAAGTGATTCTGCGGATTATATAAAGTTTTCAAGTGTATAAGACCCACAATAAATTTTTAATTAACCTTGAATAAAATTAACTCACCTGGGTATATTTGTTTCATGTAAGCCCATAAATGAGCCTAGTTTAAAATATGCCTGACTATTTGAGTGAATACACATGCCCACGGTCTGTCCTACAACTTGAGTTTACTGTGATATACACGTACCTGAAATTCTTGTAATTCGTTATACGTTACCATTTATAGCGCCGTCTACTTTGAGAAGGAAGACGTCAACTTGATACCCTCAAGCAGCTCGATCTCGTACGCGATGATCTGGCTGTATCATGTGTAGCTGCATTGCGTGATATGCACATGTCATTCACTGTGACTGTGATCGTGCTGAAAAAAGCAACGTAAACTCACCCTTTCGTATTTCAACCAAGTTGATCGGTGTTCTGACAATTGTAATATAAAATATTACGAGTAGCACG
This sequence comes from Ophioderma brevispina, assembly GCA_023653785.1. Taxonomy (NCBI): domain Eukaryota; kingdom Metazoa; phylum Echinodermata; class Ophiuroidea; order Amphilepidida; family Ophiodermatidae; genus Ophioderma; species Ophioderma brevispina. The sequence goes on along the minus strand of JAMKCH010078157.1, from coordinate 25,675 downwards.
GGTACCACTGTCCTTGGAGGTTTTATTTATGTTATCTTGCGACAAATCCATGATAAAAAAACATATTTCATTTTCACTACACTGCAATGCATTTTCCGTTACGCTTCGATGAAGTGTTTACGTTTGAAAGTACGATGACTGAAGACCGCTCACATTATTTACTTCTCTTCCGCGCGCGTTGCAATGCCCAATCGTAACTTCGCTCTCTGTGGACTCAAACCATTTTGTATTACAGGGGGGTTCGCTTTTCTTTTTTGTCGGTAACACATTTCAGCAGTTATTTCAGGCCAAAATAAACAACGTTTAACGCCCAATCGATAACTATAAGAATGAGAATAAAATCAACCGCGCTGTCCACCCCTCACAATATTGGACCTGCCTATCAAATGAGCCCGATATTTGATACCAACAAGAAAGGAAATCCTGTCTTTTATTCTCTACATTATTGATGGCTCTGAGGGTGATATGAGATATACCGCACGAGTCACGAAAATATCGAAACGAGCCGAAGCGAGTTTATTTTTCTTGATGAGTTCGGTATATTCCATATCACCCAAACAAAAAAAGAAAAAAAAGCCATCCAATATTATTATTGTTATAATCATATGAAGCTGACTGTAAAATGCAACACATGTTGTGAAGTGAGCTAGGTATAGTTTCACTTCCATGACTTTGCCATGGTCTACAAATTTGGTTACCCCCCCGGCAGGCAGACTTACTCAAAACTTGAGCGGTAAGCCTTGTCTAGTTGTGACAACAGACAAAAGACAAACCGATTTTTTTTTCGCCAAATACAATCTCAAATTGTTGACCCACGTTTTACTGCTGTGTCCCGGGGCATATTCTCTTGTCTCATGCAATATAGTAGGGTTAGAAACGAGAAAATCCCATTCTAAGAAGTTTGGGAAGAAGGTTTGAATGTTTTTCTTATTTTGTTAGGGTGCTGAAACAGAAATTTTTGGGTCCACAACCTCTGGCAAAATGTGGGGAACTTTGTAAATAGGGGGTAAAATTTGTACAGGGGGTAAATTTTGCAATCAAGTCAAATTGTGTTTAAATGTACACACCAATGTATTTTTGTCTCATTATAATTAGTAAAAAAGGTAGAGTTTGCTGGGTTTTGACATTTAGTTAAACAGGTACAGCCTATTAATGTTCAATGTCATCCTGGGGGTAAACGTTACCCAGTGCGCCGATTTCGTTGAAACTGATTATTGTTTCGCGTGTCCCTTATTGCTTCAATGTTTTGCCATTTGTTTTCGAATGTGTCAAAATGTAACAAGGGTGTACTGTCCTAATAGGGGTCACAAAACTTGACCTCTAATTCTATACAAGAGTTGGCCACTCAAGAATTGAAATTAATTTTCTGCTTCAGAATGACCAGGGCAATAATTTGCACCGGTTTCAACAACAAATTCTGAGCACTGGATTTTTTGTTTTTGCCGCCCAATGACATTGAACCTTATCAGGGCTGTAGCCGTGTAACTAAAGGTGGCAACCTATACAAACTATAACCTTTTTAAATCCGTATAATGAGACAAATACATTGGTGTACATTTAAGACACAATTTGACTTGATTTCAAATTTTAACCCCGACAACTTTTACACCCCTTAGTTATACAAAGTTTTTTTGTCCCCAAATTTCCCAGAGTTGGGACCAAAAATTCTGATTCTCATCACCCTTATTAATTTCCACGAGACAATATTGTTATAATTGGCCCAAGCAATTTGCTGCAGATGGTATGAATGGCGTTCCCTTCAATTTCCTGTTTTTGTCTTTTTTTTTTTTTCCACAGAGAACAGAGAGTTACTGGCCTAATGGTATTCGTCTATAGGACTAGCTGTGTTAATAACTAAACATTTTAGTGGTCAGTAGTTGGGGTTAACTTGATATAAACAGAATTAATGGATACATAGGCCCCAGATATGATGTTCAAGCCTTGAAATACGTGGGGGTTCAGGGTGCAAATTTGCACTATTAAGATCCAATTAATTGCCAGGGTATGGCCAAAAACTAGACGCCCAGGAGCAATTATTTACTGTAAAAATGCGACCGTCGCCTGATGCTGGCATAAAACTTGCAATGTGGATATGCACAGCCGCAGTCTTCATGTTTTGGTCATTGATGGAATTGTTGTAAACATGGTTTCCTATTTATTCTACCTTGTAATGAAAACCTGATCATGGCAATCTCTGTGCAACTTGGTCATGGCCTCCGGGCTGTTCCCAGTAAAGTATTTTAGGGCAAAGTTCCATATGTCCCCCTCTCTATATATTTACATAGGCACCAAATAAACATAAACATTATTAATGTGGCTCTTTCTTTATTCCGTGTTTGATTAATAAAGGCCAAAACTGAAAAAAAATGTTGTATCATGTAAATTATATGAGAAGGGGGCACATATGGACTCTTTCGCGTAAGTTAGAATCGGCAATTTTCGGTAAATGTGTGAAAGATGCTAATGGCGTAATAGAAGCATGTCGCTTCAAGGTGAATGACCCGATCATGGTTTGATGTTTTCTCCCTCATGAAAAAGCATACCACCAAATAAAATGCGAGTACACATTTTGAGTTTCATCATTCCAGCTCTTTTTTGGATAGTAGAACAAAAAATGTGTCGGAATCTTAGCCTCAACGAAGTGTCAAAAAAAAAAAAAAAAACAAAAAAAACATTATTTTTGGTCGATCACATGTGGAAAACACTTTTTTTGTCTAACTCAAAGGAATCATTTCCTGGTCCTTAATTTCACTGAGGTAATGAGAAAAAATTATGAACGTGATTCTGGTGACCAGAAATCTCATTTTGATGAAGCAAAGTTTGAGACGAGGTTGTTAATCAGATCAGCGCACTTTAAATCATTTTGCTTAACGCGCCACTGGCACAATTTCACAAAATAGGAAATTTCTTCAATTTTCTAAGTTTTTAAAAAAAAAAATCTAGGCCATTGGAAAATAAAGATATATTTGACACATAAAAGAAAAATAACATACAAAACAGATAGGGATGTTAATAAGAGGTTAACAACACCCAGGTAATTTGTATGCCAACTTAACTTTTAAGTTTACCATAACTTTATTTACCAAATGTGTATATTACATGAATATCATAGACTCATACTCATTGATATTAACACCACAAAGGTCACAGACCGGTCAAACAGGGTGCATGCCTTGGGAATCATGCGTACGGCGTGTGCTTTCCGTCGTCTGCTGAATTAAAGTCGCCGGCGACATTAATCATAAAATCGTTGTTTACCCATAAGTGTGTTGATTTGGTCTCAATCATTTCAGGTGAGGGCTAGTGTATGTAAAAGCTTTACAACCATGTAAAAATATCAATTTTGAACAATCTTGAGGGCGCACTATTTTTCAAATGTGCCAGTGTCTCTTTAATCTACTTTTCCGTTTCAGCAGTTCATCACATGTTGAGTGGTCACTTACAAATTTTTGTTGTTCTCATTTTTCACAGTTAATCCCCATGCCAGTACTATACGGTGTGTTCTTATTCATGGGTATTTCGTCTCTCAAAGGTGTTCAGTTCGTCGACCGTCTGACGTTGTTATTCATGCCGGGCAAGCACCAGCCCGACTACCACTACCTGAGACACGTTGAGCTCAAAAAAGTTCACCTGTTCACGCTTATTCAACTGTCTTGTCTAATTATACTGTGGATTATCAAGTCCACAAAAGCAGCACTTGTCTTCCCTATAATGGTAAGAGATACAATATGTCGTCAGCCGCGTCACATACTGACATATTTCCAAAAATTTGCATTTCGAGAAAAACGGCTTTCAAGATTTTGCAATTTTAATTTGCCCATACTGTTAATTAAAACATATTTTTCAATTAAAACCTAATGGAAAATCGCCAAAAAAAGGTAAATTTCAAATATATTTAACTATCAGCTTCCAATTTATTTAGATATGCGAAAAGATGATGTAAAAATAAAATACGTCACTATGTGAAAAGGACAAAATACCAATTTCGATGTGTAAATAACAAATACGACGGGCAATTATGTCATTATGTGACTCGTTTGTGCAAATACGTCACTATGTGAAAAGGACAAAATACCAATTCTACCGTAAACTGCAAAACACGTCGCACAAAAACATCACTATGTGACGCAGCGGATACTTCAAAATCCAGATACGATGCTATGGGCCTGCGCAGTACAGATTTTTGACAAATACGTTGTTATGTCATGCCGATAATACGTTTTGTAAAATACGTCATAGTTAATTAATATTTTACTAATTAAGCCACTTTGAGGTTTAAAATTTGGGGAATATGTAGAATAGTACAAAACAAATGTATATGCCAAATTTCTCCAAAAAGTCCAAAATGTCGAATACGTCACTATGTGACGCGGCCGACAATGTGACCTGACATTACAAAAAAAGCAAAAAGTCAACATTGAGTAGGTTTCTAGACTGCCAGCATACAGGCTGCACGTTATTTCGAGCTTCTTGGCATAAATCTGTTCTGGTATTATGGTTTCTCTGATGTGCTGAGCGCCTTTCATGGCAGCCGCACAGCGCCTTGATCACGTTTACGTGGATATGTCGCGCGTTAAAAATACAAATTATTATTATTATTATTATTTGTTTGATTCACCTGGGCAGCCAGTCAGCAAGTCCTTTGTGTAAGAGATTACTATTTGTTATGCTGTCCTTTATAGTACTGTGCCCATTCCATTGCTGCCACCTAACTGCACCATCTGGCTCAAACAATGAAGATGAAATCTACAGCCATGCATTCTTGAAATGGACCCAATACGACTTTTCACTCAGTTTATTGTGCTATGTAACATACACAACCAAATTTAGTGGGTAGGACAGTAAAAAATTAATAATAAAGTAATATGAATATTAAAAATATTGTGCTCAGTGCTGCATGTTTCGCTCAACAATTTTTAGAACTCATAGCTTGACCAATATCTTGGTGTATCGTGCTTAATCCATCCAATTTTATCATACTCGGTCAGCAAAACTACTGGCCCAAGACTTGTATGGGGTGTAAACGGATTGACCTATAACAATTCCATGACCTTTGACCTTAATTCTTTTTATTTAAGGTGTTAGCCATGGTTGGTGTCCGAAAGGTCATGGACTACATCTTCACTCAGCAAGAACTAGCAGAGCTTGACGACATTCTGCCAGAGATCGTCAAGAGAGAAAAGCACGATAAGAAGAAGGCGGAACAGGAGGAACAGGCCAGAACAGATCAGGTAGGTAAAGCATCAGGTAAAGATCCTGCTGATGGAGCCAGAATCCTGACGCTATATGTTGAATCAAGTATCAGGATTCTTTCTCAGATGTTTTGACAAGAAGAAATCTAAAATTACTGGAAAGATATGTGGTCAGAAGCTGTGTCTAGAAAGAAAGCATGCATGTGCATTGGCGCTATAAGATATGATCAATGCACTGAACATTCAGGCAGTAAGATACAGTGAAAGAATTTTGTATTGTGCCACCACCCTATGAATTCGGCAGCCTCAACAGAATAAATTGCACGTTGAAGGATGTGGTGGCAGAATACCGAATTCATCCCAGATACAGTTATGATGTGATCACAAAAGAATTTTGGAGGATTCAATTAAAAACTAGATGCTTTTCAAAATGGCTTCGTAAAAGCAATCTTTGTCGTTTGCCTTTTCAGTTGAAGTCAATGCCTGGCAGGGTCCAGGTTCCACTCTCTGATGGCAATCTCCTCAGCATCCCAGTCTCCAACGTGGAGTTCCTCCCAGACTATGCCAACATCAACATCTCCTCGGAGATGGCCAAAACGGGGATCTGGAAGACGATGGCAGCGAACACAGGAAGTTACGCTGACATCATCAAAAGACACCCCGGTGGAAAGGTGGAAGGCAAGGATGAGACTGATGGGTAAGCGACGAGGGGTTCACGTTCACTGCTTCAACAAAGCCCATATCACTCTATTCCCAAAATTGCTTTAGTCCCAAATTTGATGACATTTACTCACACAGTTGAAAGGTTAAAACTTACCATTTTAATATCCACAATAGACCTAAATGCCGCCTTTATATTGGAAGTTGAAATTGCACCTCATATTTACAGCATGTTTCCGTGTAGTCATTTGTACGAAGTGCAACCCAGTGTGGGATGTGACTAGCTAGCATAGGCTCTATTGGTATTGAATGTGGGTGTGATGTATGCAGAATTTTGAAGTGTTTGGTGCATTGTGGGTAAAACTAACCAAATATGGGGAATCACTTCCTATTTTGAATACAAAAACATTTCTTGCAAGTTGTATATAATCGTCTTACAAGGTGCAAACTCGTATTACTGATTTTCTATCCTTTTTCTTTCTTTCTCCTTTTTCTCTTCTATAGAACTTCTAACTTCAGACTGGAGTCATTTCTTTTCAGGCCTGTACTTGGGACATAAGAGTAACTCGAGCAAATTTGTTCTCCAAAAAAAGGAATAAACAATTGGGATCATCAGTCCACCTTCCAAATACGAATAATAGAAATTGCATACTTTTTGTCCCTGTCGGAAATATTTTGCAGGAGAACAGCACACCGCAAGCTGCATCTCTAGCGGTTAGGAAGTGGTCGGCCTTTGTGAGGTCAGCAGTAAGGGTCTGGATGGACCCTGAAGGCTCGTGTTTGTTACCCTGTGAATTTGTCATCACACACACCCACACCTTTTGGCTTGCCTAACCATACACCTTTAAACTGTGTGACCCCCTTCCACTCAATACACCCATGTACGGGCCTGTTTTCTTTTCAAATCTGTAACTTTTCCTTACCAACCCAATTTGTAAATTTTAGTTACTTTTTGAAGATAATTTTAATACCAAACTACTTTGGTTTGACCAATTTAAAGTTTGAAACGTCCATCACTATGGTAACAAAATAAAGCAGATTGTTTGCTTCAAAGGTCCATAATGTCAAGTTACCAGCTGAACTGTAAGCTGGTAAAAATAATGTAGATAATTCACAAAACAATCTTTATTCATTGATGTCACATTATTGCAACATCACACTTTCACTTGTGTTTTAATTCCAAAGTCAGTTTACACAAGCATACCATTTGTGCATGCCAATGAGTTACTTGTTTTCCTCTCTCTTTAAGGCCAAAAATTTGTTACGTTACCTTCCAAGACTAACCCTGACATTTTTTATTGTACAAAAAAAAAAAAAATTGCCAACCCTAATTTTAATATTAAAGGTGCTTGTTCCGATTTATGTGTATTGTGTTCTCTGCTTGATATGAGAGCCTGACACTTGCATAAACACCCCATCAAGCACCGTGGGAAACAAACTTGCGGTTTTTATGGTAGACGCAATAATGCATGTTGCAAAGTCTTATTCAATACTGTGCTAATATTGATGGTTAACCACTAAAACGGCGGTTTTTGTGTATATCTTGGGAACGAAATAGATTTGAGGGCTCAAATTTCAGGTCGACAATGAGAAAAATACGGCCTTTCATCTGATATCAAAATCGATACTACTTCCGGGTAATCAGGGGGGTCCCAAAATCGATCGGAACACGCCCCTTTAAAAAATGCTAATTTTGACACTTTGAACATTACTTACTGTATTATTAACAGTCCATCAAGTCGGGTCAGGTTTTCCAGGGGGCCTGCTACTGGTATCCTGGTACCAGTACAATATATCTCTCCCATAGCCGGGTTGTTGGCGGCTAAACCGTCATCCCAATTGGCTTTCTAATAAAATCCAATGAGGAGGATAGCTGGTTATCCTTGTTGAACTAAAAAGAAAATGGCGGCCATCCAGCACATTGACGTCAGGAAGGGCATCCGGTCAATTATCTTTTGCTCCATTAATCCTCACATAGCAGTATTGCTCTGAATATGATTTTAATCTGGCCACCCCGTTATAGCGGGGACAAAACCGGATTTAAAACTTTGGTTTTACTACTAATGGCACATTGGGGATTGATGTCCATATTGTTAAAATCTGACCTACTGTCCCATTTTGTTAACCTGAAGGTAACAGAACATTTTTTTGTGTGCCTAATTCAGTACCACTCTATCTAATCTTGGTATCCTTTCCTCACCTTTACGCTTTTTTTTTTGCTTCTACCATAACATTTTGTGTGAGGCGTTCAGAACATTTTACTATATCCATGTTTACTACAGCAAAAGGTACAAGAAAAGGGGCAGGCATAGAAAGAAAGGCAGACAAGAGAAAGACAATCAAATACCAGAAGAGGGGAAGTAAGTAAAAAATATTTTTATCCAAATGGAGATCTTTGAATTCCTCCATTATGGTTTTAATAATTGCAACTTGAGAGAGCTTTAAAATTTGCCAAAAGGGATTGTTTCCTCATAAACAGTTAATTTTTTCTTTTATTGGCAATAAAGCAAAAGATGACTTCAAAAAAGCTTAAAAAACTGCTAATATTGGTATTTTTCCTAACAGCTTGAAACAGTTAATGATTATAAGCCCTTACAAAATTGTACTTCAAAATATTATCTTCAAGGAATAATTTCCCTTCTTCAAAATATTTTATTTTTTCACTGAGAGGTTTCAATGGGATAATTTTGAATGTATCTTTGACTGCCTATTTTAACCCTTGGGCACTACCGCATATAATACAATCTATCTGATTGGCTCTGTTCAGGACACAACATGAGATAGCCCTCTGAGTAACCAATCAAAAGAGTGCTTCTATATCTCTGTGTAAACCATACCACCATTCTTTCAGTATCTCTGATTGGCTCATTATATGATATTACTTTCCAAGTAACCAGATATGCAGGTAGTCCCCTGGGGGTTAAGAAAACCAAGAGTAACATTGATGTAGAAAGCATTCCTGCAGGAGGCTGAACTTCAATCCTCCTAATCTCACAGGAGGTAAATGGTTTGACATTAAAAGCCTTTCTTGTATAAATTAAATAAAAACATCCAAATGTGTGATTTGTGCTGGTCCTAAAATTCACAATTGGGTATCGCTATTCTGATTTGTATCAAGATTGATACCAGTTAATAATTATTGGCTGGTATTCTGAAGGGAGTCTAACTTTAGACCTGGGTTTAACCCTGGGTTAGTCCTACATAGTGGACATTTTCCTTTTCAAAATACTGTGGCTTTTAAATGTAACGGGTAAGAAAATTTCTCATGGATGGGTCGTTCTGGCCATCCATGAAGACTTTTCTCACCCGTTGCCAGTGCATTTTTTCGGTATATTGGAAGGAAAAAAAAACCAAGGTCCACTCCTTGTAGGACTACCTTGGTTTAACCCAGGTCTAAAGTACCTATTCCTTATGTTTTGCTTACCTCCTATGTGGAAGTATTGTTGTTTTTTACCTTTTTATTCTCAAAATATATTAATTTTGGCAAAAAAGCCCATTTTTGTAAAGCTTTCAAAATTTGTTTTCATGATTGCATTAACACAAAAACATGTGATTTAGAGCATTGAAGTCCTGTCCTCTTGTAGGAATATGGTGTTTTAATATCAGTGCTACTCTTAGTTTTTCTAAAATTAGCGATCATAAATGCACTCAAAAACCACCCCATCAGAAACGCTTAAGTAGAGAATGATAAAATAAACTTAACAGCTGGCAAGAGATGCTTACACGAGATACGAGGCCCCTTACACCAATGCGAGCTTATTATTAAATGATAATATGCGACATGATCTGATCCACCCGGTGAGAATTTGGGTAAGTAGAAATGAAAAAGCAAAAATAGGGAGCATTAACATAACTTTGTAACCCAAGTTTTCCTATAGTGTGTTTACTATAAGATGAAATATAACCTTTGATAAAATATGTTGCATAACCCTAGGAAGGCCAAGGTCGTAATGCAACCCAAGGGTAAATATACTATAGTAGCTTAGTGTATTTTGGCAGAACTTTGAGCCTCTCCTGTGACTAAATGTGCAGAATTTAAGTGCAAAAAAGAAGAGGGTCATGCTCCACCTTGCACTAAACAAGGTATAGAGATGTTGGGATTTTGGCAATAGTATGCTAGATTGGCCATTTTCCCATAGTTGATTGGATCATCTCGCATATACTTGACTGTAATAAAAGAAGCCATATATGGCATAGAATACAGCTAACTTCTCAAAATGAATACTGTAAGTAAGGAAAGATAACATGAACCATTTTGACATAAAATCAAAAAGATTTCTAAAAAAAAATAAGGAAAAAGATTTGCCTCTGAAGAAAATGCGAAAAAAATATAATGAACTTTTTAGTGAAAAAAGGCTATTTGAAGTGCAGGAATTTTGTTTAATTGCATTTTGCCAATTCTGTTGTATTTCTGACCAAAAAATGGACAAAAATGCACTAAATTAAATACAAATTTTAAAAGGATTGTATGTCTTCTCAGACGAACTTTGTTTTTGGACTATCCGATTTGTGAAGAAGATTGTTAAATTTCTTTTTAAAAGTATTTTCAAATAGACTGGCTTCTCATATGATTTCAAATACAAGTATCTTTTCTGGCCGGTAGGAACTTTTGACAGTTGTTGAGTTTAGATAGCACATTACATTGATGATTTTTTTACCCAAGGCAAGTAAATTCTTGCAGAAAATGCAGAGTACAACATTTTACAAGTAGGTATGGTCAATGAAACTGTCTTATAGGGTTATAATATTCCAGCTAAGGACCTAACAAAAAATTGTGTGGTTGGTGCAACTTGACCGAACTCAAATTTTGAAGTAGATTTCCCAACAATTTAATATTTATAAAGGAGGTTGTTGCCCTCTGGTTAAGGTATTTGCCTAAGTGCTGAAATTCTCTGGTTCAATTTCCAATTTAGGCCATCTCTAGAGGTTTAATCAGGTACTAAATTTGCATTTAATTTCTACACTACACTTTGTTCATTTTACTTATGCAATTAATCATAAAATACCTTGTTAAAGTGCTTTCTTATATGTCCATCCATAAGGAATTTTCTTGCCTATTCACACTTTTTATGTTGAATGGAAAAAGGTCCACTCATGTAGGACTAACCCTGGTTTAAAGCTGGGTCTGAAGTTGGACTCCATTTGAGAATACCAGCCAAAAGAAACAGGTTTTGGATGGATTTTGTAAAACTTATGCAGACTACTCCTTCACATTCTCACAAAAATTGCTCGATAATCCTTGACAAGTGGATCACATGGGATGCCCATGAATTTGGGTTAAAAGTCATCAAAGAGGTTGTTTGTTTTGGTGGCACACCCATATTCCTTTAAAGGGAACATGGTCTGATCGCTAATAGCTTCATTCCCAGGACCACAAATTTTACTGGAAGTGGTCATAATTTTGGTATCAGAAGAAAGCTACTATTTTTCTCATATACCCTGTGAAATCTTAGGGTTAAAGGATATTTGGTTTGGAAGTTACAAGCAAAAATGTGCCCATTTTAGTTGACCAATATTAATTTTACACAGTATTCTATGGGACTTACAAATCACATTTTTAGCTCTCACATAAAAACGGATTGAAATATTGGCGCAAAACTCTACAGATGGGGTTAAGGCCAATCTATCAAAATTAAAACTTCATATCCTTAAATCAGGCCATCCTCTAATGTAGTGATCTCAATAACTGAGAACCAAGAATTCTGGTTCTTGGGTATTGCACCAACCAAGCAGTTTTTTGTAGGTTCCTTACTGAGTGATAATTTTCTAATCCAAAATGTAACATTGTTAAAACAAGTCTGCTTCCATAAAGCTGTTTCAGTTATAGACAACTAAAGGCTGAAGTGTTATTTACCTATGCCTTTGCTACCAAATCAATGAAAGTGTTAAGATTCTGTCTGCTGTTTTATAATACCTGCTCAGCATACAAGTTTATTTCACCACCGCTGCTTTATTTCTCCTATATGTAATTTACCCTATTCCTTTATTTTTGTTCTCTGTGCTATCTGTCCCCTCTTTCCCTCTATACCCAGCAATTCAATTACTTTTAAAGCTCTTCAACTGCTGCTCTTATATAAATGCTTCACACTTTGGCCAGTTCATTTTTCATTTTATTTTGCCAAATATCATATATTCTAAGAGTTTCTGCATTTACATGCTCCAATTCAATTTTGCATGCTTGTCAAAGTACAACCTCGTCATATTTACTGCTAAAGATGTAGTTGAACTTCAACAGCATTCCCAAACATTCTCTTCCAGTTCCATTGTTATTCAAAATGCCTCGTCACCAAATCAGATTTGCATGTGCCTTCCTGTTTTTCCTGCTTCGATGTGGTCGTCTTCACCTATGCGCACTTCCACTCTCTCCACTAACCTTTTTTTCCTCCCCCCAGAACCGATACCCTTCCCCTGTGAAACCCAATCCTTCAACCCTTTGCCCATCTTTTTTTCGAATTGTCTTGTCACCAAATCTTTTTGGCATATTTTTACTCTTTGTGGCAGCATGGATCCATGTTGCCTCACTTGTCTAGTTTTCCTTTGTCACTTCCTCACATCTGTGTACATCGTCTCCTTCTTTGTCTGGTATACTAATAGACCTTTCTTTATCCACTTGCGTTTGTTATGTTTTCTTTCTGGTCATGATATTTTCTGTAGTAATGTGCTCTCGCAGAACCCTGTTTTGCGAGAGTCTTATTTATGTCGACCGGAAAACTTAAACCCTGTGTGTGATTGATATTAGCAGAGAGAAGTACAGATAGCCACAAACAGCATTATATAATAGTGTAATTGTGGACACATGGGTAGGTCACACCATCTAACATAAAAAGAAAGGTCTAAAAAGTTGGTATGCCCTCCATCCTCAACCGTCAAAGTTACAAGATGAGCATCTTAGCATTATCATGGAAGGGACTGTGGTGTTTTTCTGGACCCCCTAGCTACTGAACATTATAGGATTACTGGCTTTCTTTGCCCCCAAATGATCTGTAATGTTTAAACTGTAATCTGTAAAAGTGAGTGTCTGGTCTCTAGTACTGTTATGGCGTGAATATGCTTTATACACCTATCAGTTATAAGACAACACCATATGACCCCCAGGGAGGTGCGTCACGGTGGGTCATGTCAACCACCAATGAATGTACAAGTGCACCGTGCAATGCAGCGCGCCTTGCAACGTGAATGATGTGGGTGTGTCATTGTCAGTCACTTTACCTGCATGAGTCATGAACTTGAAGCACCGTCGATATGTATGGTGATGATCATGACTAGGCAATGTGTTCTGGTGGTATAAATAGGCGACATTGACAATGCAAGTGCGTCAATGGTACTAATATTCAATAAGCTGACTCCGGTCTGACAAATGACACACCATTTTCCCGTGGGCGTCTACAACTGTCCCAAAAAATATACATCAAAGATTAATTTTTTTGCAACAAATTTAAGTTCATCTCAACTGGAGTTTTTACAGATTCTTTTTAGTAGTGTTCCAGCTTTCATGAACTTTTTAGTTGGTGTATTTGGGTCTGGTTCAGGAGTTATGGCTAATTATCTGAGATAGTTGAAAAACATTTGTGCCAGTTACAGCTATCCTGATATCAACAAAGTTCTCATTGAAAATCACCTTCAAGACATTCTTTTTTTCTTTTTTGAAAATTAAAATAAAAAGTAGGTATGAAGTGTGCTTGTGATATAACTTCATTTATAACTTTCTAATTGGTAATAAATACATGTAAGGGCAAATTCCCATCCAAAGATCTTGTTGTCTCACTTTACTCCAGGTTTCAGCAGCAGCTAGAACAATAAAACACCCTTGTTGAAAGTAACTGAAGACCTTTGAACACACCATCCTTTCCTTATTGCTCTTTGTTAACACTGCTTTCTTTCGTCTTTCCTCCCGTGGGGGCATCTTGGAGGCAGGGGGAATGAGGGGAAGGGAAATTGTTCCTCCACATTAGAGTATTGTCCACAAATTTGTCCCTCAACAGACTTGTGGACTGTTACATTAGTTTCATCAGTCAATTTCAAGAGGAGATGGATTAAGGAAAAGGGGAAAGAGAACAAGCGGAGACGCGGAGACAAGTAAGATTGAAAGGTAGTGGAGGCGTAAGAAAGTGGTAGGAGTTGGGGAATGAGCGGTTGTGGTTGACGAAGAGGAGACGGCGAGGGGGGACCAAATTTCCATGAATTTTCATTATTATTGTCCCCTGAGAGTGAAGTCCCCCTCATTTCACCCACAACATACTAATTTCTGGTGCTTTCACTTGAAAAATAATATATTGATTAGTTCAATGCTTGATAATACCTTCACTCTGATCTGTACAATATTCTTATTCTTTTGTTGAAAATGGTTAAATCCCACAAGGGTGCACACACTTATAACCATTTACCTTTAGTTTCCTGAACCTTCAGGTGAAACTGTCCAAAGTGGTATTTTATATCCTTTGTGTTCACTGAAATATTCCGTCTTAGAGTCCTTCAAATTGGATGGAATAAAAGCGAGGATTTAGCTTAGATCTTGTCTACAAATAAGTCAAATAATCTTGCAAAAATGCACAGTTATATTTTTTATAATTTTTAGTTTGATTGTATAGTTTTTAATTGGACTTCTGTATTGTGTCTTACACTGATAGGTGCTCATTCTATTAAGATAACTTGTGTATACAACAATTTTTAACATGTCTTATATGGGCACTTAGCATAATCAATGGTGTATGTGGTTTATTTCTGTGACAGACAAAACGTGTCGCCATACCCCAAGAAGCCTTTTTGGTAAAAACATTTTAATGTTCAGGAAAGCTAGGTGGTCTAACAGTGTCACAAGAGGTCCTATTCCAACCTTTTGCGAGGCATTCCTGGCTATTCTTTTTGAATTGGGCGCCAAGGCATGCATGTATAATGTGGATTTAAGACTGTGATGGTCATCATGCCTGGCTATCACTTAAATTACATTTTCCTGGTTTTGGCCTAGAAATTTTACAAAACCCATACTTCAGAATTGTTTTTCAAATATTTGAAATGACTGGATGGAATTTTGTGTTTTTTTATGCCACAGCAGTCAAAGTCAAAATTGTGATTCATAAGATATTATGCCACGTAGTCTTAATATCCTATCAGATGCAAAGCTGTTTTGGTACTGACCTTCTGCATCATTTTAGAGTCATGCAATTCTCAATCTTGATGTCTTCCAACATCATGAGATGCATTCATTGGAATAGCCTAACGCTTTGAGCAGCTCACCAACACCTGGACACATTCAAAGGAAATGTCTGACGCTGATGCTCTTCTTTTAAATGACTACCTGGAGGACGAACCAACATTTTGGGCTTTTTTAAAAAACACTATTGTGCAAAAATGTTCCCTCTTTATTAACTACTTCACGTCTCTTCAGAACAAATTTGGGTTCTATGTGAAAGCAAATTTGTAATACTCTTTTCTGTTCTCTACATTGTGAATGCCTTATAAAAAAATCAAACCTGCACAAACTTAATAAATGTGGGTTATTTTTGCACAAAAGTATTGCTACTTTCAAATGCACACAAAACATAACAATATATCTAACCTAATATTTGTCACAATTCTTCGTCTCCTTCCCCAACGTTGATGTAAGTCCCAGTCACTACATGACATTTGGTAATTCTTGTTGGCAGTGGCTGAAGAATTGCTGCGATTGCTGCTATTTCAAGCTATTATGGCACTGCATTTGACCGGCATGATTTTAATTATTATAAATGCATGAAAAATGTCTTGTTTAATTCAGATTTTAAATTCATAGACCTAATTACCTGAAATAAATATATGTTTAAAAGAATGTCAGTTGTCGAAAGTGAGAAAGCTTTCACCATGTATGCTAATAGGGGTCTAAGGGCAATTGTTACTTTTTGCTTGTAGTGACTGTTTAGCACTAAAACAATCTAGTGCCAGAAGTAGAATGCCCGAGTGATTGGGACTTCAAAAACATATCGTCATGTGAGTACAACAAGGATGTACGTGCAATAGCTGCCATGTGATACATCTGTGTGCTGCCATGTATTAGGATAACTCAATTTATCTTTCCTTGAGTCAGTGGCTCTTGAAATGGTTCTTCAGGTGACAGTCACTTGTGTTGCCTGAAGAACCATTTCAAGATCCACTGACCAACGACTTGGCATAATAGTGTGTTTGATGGGAATTTCTGACAAATGGCAGCTATTGCACTTATGACATTGTTGCACTCACAACAATATTAGCCCTACTAGTTGGGCTATTACATATGAAATCCATACACCCCCTGTTGGAAATCTCTAGTAATCTTTGACAAAGGGAGTGTGTATTTCCAATGGGCTATTCCATTTGGTATCCTTACTCCTCCTGTGCAAGATTAATGAGTGTTCCTCAAAGGGGACATTGCTATCAAATGTAATTACCCATTGGGCTATTCTATTTGAAATCCATACACACCCCTTTGGAAAATGGAAGTGAGTCATTTCTAAATGTGACCTATTGGGGTCACATTTTTTGGCAAATGTGACCTCAAACAAAAAGATCTCGGAACAAGTAAATTGTTTTCTGTTTTGTTTAATACCGGTGGAGAATTGCTATCCACTTACTTTCATAGCAGAAAATCATTGCAATTAAGCAAAAACTTCCTCGTTGCAGCAGAAAATTATCCAAAATTACAAAATGCAACTTTTTCCAAGATTCGTTTGGAGTAGGTCACGAAAGCTCTGTTGAGGAGCTTTGCTGATAGACAAGGCATAAAAAAATGTTTGTTTGGCGTAACAGAGAAAAAATATCAGGGTCGGTCAGTCAGATTTTTTTTTTTAGATCTTCTCAATGTTTTACTCTAAAATGAATACAAGATGCTACCATTTAAAGCTTTTTTCAATAACATAGCAAAGATCTTTTATTTTACTTGTTGTAGTTGCTTTGTTGTCTTGTTTTGTTATTTTTTTTGTCTTTGTGTTGGTAAAATAAAATATTTTTTTAAAATTGTGAATGAAATAATGGGTCGGTCGGCAGAATATTTTTTCATTTTGTGCTAATTGCATAAAAACTTTTGAGTCGGCAGGTTTTTTTAGGGTCGGTCGGATTACGCCAAACAAACAATTTTTTTATGCCCAAACATACACCAAAGATGCAGTATATTGTCATTCCAGTCTTCAGAGGATACAATATGATAGTCATCTGTACTTTGTTTGTCAGTCTTTATTATATTCTCTTTCATTCTTTGCACATTGTGCATGTTGTACAAATACTTCCCAAAAACTTGGAGCAGGAGAGGAAAGAAATTCTGCTGGTCATCCCTAAAATGAGTTCAGTTTGAGCAGGTTGTAGGATAAAGCCAACTTGCTTGTAAATATTTTCCTGACCCATATCTGATCGTAATCGTTGGCTATCATTTTTAATAGCTATGATCCAAACTAGGTGGAATCTGAAAGGATTCTGTCCCAAATAAATTATACAAACTGTGGAATTAATGGGTATTACCTCCAGTTGGGAATTGAATAATCTTTTGACCACTGGGGAAGGTCTTGAGGAAATCCCCAATGTAATGGGGAAGTATTTGGACCACATGCCTTGCATCACTTTTGTACTCACCAGCTCTCTTGATTCTCACAGACTCAGTAATCTTCATATGTATGGGCACAGCTCTATGATCCCCCCTTAGATTCAAGACTTTATCAAGAAGGTTGGGCACCTTGTGGTTATTGCTGATGGTACCAGACAAAACTTTGAGGGTGGTATTCTGAAATGGAGACTAACTTTAGTCCTGGGTTTAAACCAGGGTTAGTCCTACAAGAGGGGATTTTTTTCTTCCAACATACTCTGAAAATGTACTGTAACAGGTGAGAAAATTCCTTATGGATGGGCCATTCCGCCCCATCCATAAGGAATTTTCTCACCAGTTACATTTAACTTTCACAGTATTTTGAAAGGAAAAAAGGTCCAATCTTGTAGGACTAACCCTGGTTTAAACCCAGGTCTAAAGTTAGTCTCCCTTTCAAAATAGAGGTTGTGCCTGTTTTAATCGATTGGCTAGGAACAAAAGAATCGAACGGGTGTCCTGTACCGTAATGCAGTCCATTCAATTTAATGTTGCGTGCAACCTTGGGAATAATCTTGTTTGTATACCAAAAATATGGTGCAATAACAATGGTTTCTGATCTGATCCTGTTGAATAAAGTTCAGCATTACGGTTGATGACGTCACACGCACAACCTATATACCAGCCTGAGAGTTTGTATGCTCCTGGAGCAGGGACTAAAACCATGCTATACATGTATAATGATCATACATTTATACTGCTTCATATCACTTTTCAGAGACTTCCCTTCACCCTTTAGTAAATGAGCACTTAGTGCAGTTGTGCTGTGTGCGCTTGGACTTTGAACAAAAACCTTGAGGTGAAATCAACACTTTGAGGTTCTTCGTTTTGGACCTTTCAATAGTTCCTCCAACCCTAATCACTCCACCAGCTATTGACCAGAAGTGGATTATCCTCCATATAAATGTCTAATCAAAAGGTACTTCTTGACTCATTGATAAAGCTTGGTGACTTCAACTTTTCATATTGTTCAAATAAAAAAAAAAAAGTTATTTCCATGAACTATAAAGTCCGCAAAAACACATGCAAGCTTATGGACGAGATGACCAAAAAGTCAAGAAGTTTCATGCAGTTAGACACACTCGCATTGGCTCATGTAGAATTTTGTGGACATCAATCAATTAATTGACAGTTGTAGAATTCTATGCTGAAAACATTTAGCAATCTCCCTCACACAGATATTAGACCAAAACAAATCAAATTAGATCATTTATACATAATTTTTAAGACCCTGGTTTGTTAGAGCAGAACTCTTAATATTTCAGAACAAACATTTGGCTTACATTTTTTAATGTCGTCTTCAGATTTCTTGACATCATAATGACGTGAAGATAAGCCAATCGCATCCCTAGGTCATAAAAGAAGCAGATGACTTGAAATGGCAGTGACTTGAATCATATTTAAGTGCCATTTTAGTGTCTATAACAGTCATGCTCTAGTCTATACTCCTGGTAACTTTTTTGTTAAGTTTTTATGTGGATGCTGTTCATTTTGTTGATACTCCAGGAGCATTGCTTAATAACAAGCTTCTCATACCTCGCCTGGCCAAGAAAGCATTTACCAATTTATCCTTCTAATATGTTCATTGTGTAGTGCATTGGCCCAGTGCCGAGAATGGCTTGGAGGTCCAAAACTCTGAGAAGCATACCAGATAACCACAAGGTCAGTTTCTTGTACAGGTCTGCATGTGGATCATGGAACTGTGCCCCAAGTATGAGATAGACTGAGTTGATTTGTTTCCCTCGTTCACCTGCCTGTCTGTCTGTATGCGACGTTATGGAGGATACCAATTCCTGTGACATTCCCGATTCTTTGATACGTGGAGCAAATTGTACTACCCATCTCCTAAATGTTCATCAAGGACTTCATTTTCATGTTCTATGATAAGTCGAATCTACATCTGGTCTACGCATGTCAGGAGTTGTCACCGATGTCGAAAGGCAAAAGTTCATTCTCTCCATGCATGTTGTGTCACAGATTGAGAACTCTGGCACTGAGATGAGGCTGTTTTCTTTCAGATTATGGCAGTTTCTGCTGCTGTTGTTCTTGTAGTACACTCTTCCTGAAATGACCATCTTGCCTGAACATGTTGAAGGCTCAAACTTTTTTTAATGAGCAAGTACTCAACCATGGGCATGAATTTTTTTTCTCTGGGAAATACATTGTCTGATTTTTTCAGTTTTCAAATCCATCTGACTGCTTCATCTTAAAAATATATTAACCATTTCACTAATCCAACTATAGATAAGGGAATATTGAGAAATCATAACATTACATTGCATGTTTCAACTGATATATTATTTTCATAATATGGAAATGATAGATGTAAATTTTGCAATGGTTTTTTTGGTGTGTGGAAATTAACATTTGAGAGAGTGAAATGATTTCTTTGAACAGAAAATCTAAAGTTTAGTGTCAGGCAAAAAAGTTTGTCTCAGGAGACCATTATGCATAGCTTTTAAAATGTTAATATTTTTCTTGCTTTGACATTTTTTCTTGCTTTTCACCTTTCTCAGGAAAAGGTAATGCTGTGGATGGCAAACAGCCCTCACCCCCCAAAAGTGGGCTAAAAGTATAGTAAACAAAACAATGGACAATTAATATTAAACAAATTAACAAACCTGCATTTTGCTTAAGGTTTTTCAATTTTCTTTTGAGACAAACTTATTTGGCCTCATTACTGGTAAACATTGCATCTATATATAGAGAGATTGCATGGCATGCATTCAAAAAGCTCAGTGATCCAATTAGGGATTTCCATGAGCTTACATCAGAACCTCATTGTTAAAGAACTAGCAACCTTGGATGCAGTTGATATGGGTATGGTTGCTATGGATACCTATTCCCTCAATTCTTTGGCAAATTTACCATAAACATGGGTAGTCACATATTAAGAATAATCCCATGGTTATACATAGTCCTATGAGGTTGAAGGCTTTTATTTTTCACTTTTTCTATCTCTGTATCATGAAAGTGGAACTGTATACATGACTTAAAGGTATGTGTTCCGATCCTTTTGGGGACCCCCTGATTTACCCGGAAGTAGTATCAAATTTGATATCAGATGAAAGGTCATATTTTTCTCATTGTCGTCCTGAAATTTGAGCCTTCAAATCCATTTTATTTTCAAGATAGAAACAAAAACCACTGTTTTAATGGTTAACCATCAATATTAGCACAGTATTGAATAGGGCTTTGCAATATGCATTATTGCTTCTACCATCAAACCGCAAGTTTGTTTCCGACTGTACTTGATGGGGTGTATGTGCAAGTGCCAGTCTCTCATATCAAGTAGAGAACACAATATACATAAATCGGAACAAGCACCTTTAACACCTTTCCTCTCATGAGGTTCACTATCAGTGATTTCTGCTCATTTTGCATAGCTAATTGTCATGATGAAGTCATATCAATCAACGTAGGCCGTGTCTGTCATAGAATATCACAAATTACTCGGATGATGCATCTGATTGTTAGAGTGTCGTCTGCTCACATTGTATAGTTACGCATACATTGTTTCCAAATTTGGCTACCTTGCTAAAAGTCCATATGGATCTGAATACGGAAACTTATCTTCATAATTGGTACATTTTCACCTTATATAATCTTGTTCACTTTTTCCATTTAAACAGTTTATTATCACGTGCATATTTGTTCTAAAATTGATGAAACCTATTTTGGATCAATTTTATTGTATTCCAGTAAATGAAATCACCGATGGTGCATTTTAAAGCGATTCCATTTTTGTGATACTGAGAGTGCAGGAGAAGTTGGAAAGGTTCAATGTGGTGTATTGCCCAGCAGGTTAAGAATGCTTTAAAGCAATAACAGCACATTTTTTTGAAGAGCGCTCCCTATTTTCCGGATATTTTGAGATTTTTGCACAGTTGCATTGGTAATCGACTACTAAACAATACCTGTGAATGCTAGAGCTCAAAACTCTGTTTGTCGCAAACGAAGGAATTTTGTAATAAGAATAATTAATATCGGAGAGCTCCAATGATAATTCAACGTCTGCTGGAAACGTCCTTCCAAGATGAAATAGCCGGGAAATTGCGCCATGTACGTGTCTACGCTCATCCATCAGTTGTTCCGTCAGTTCAGACAAGTCAAGTTAGAGATCATTTTCGCGAGGTGACACTATTTCATCATGGACAGACATAAATTTGGCGCTTCCAGCTCCACCATTAGTAACAATCAGGGATCCCGATTCTTATTTCAAAATTGTTTCTTTTATGACAAATGCGCATTTTTGAGCATTACCACTCGCAGGTAAAGTTTACTAGACAAAAATCTCAATTTTGAAAATTTGGGGCACTCTTCAAAAATGTGCTGTTATTGCTTTAATACATGTTTTCATAGTAATTGGTTATAGCCACGAAGGAGAGTCAAGAAATCCTTAATGCTAGCTTTGTTCAATGCCAAAAAACAGGCAGAAGATTTTTCTTTCACCACAACCTACATTGTATTTATAGCATTGACATTGACTTAAAGATTAAATTGGTAAACTTGAGCTCCAAATCCGGTTGGGCAAGCTGAATTCTTGACCACTTAGTCTGCATTTTTACCATGAATTCAAGCACAACTTCTGTGCCCTATCATGGTTGCATATATATTAGCAATCACCTAAGCAATGCTGTATTAATAAGAAATCTTATGACCTGCTGTTTTGGAACTGAACAAAGTTTGAGAACCAGAATAGTTCTGGTGTTTTAATAAATTGCCGTGCTGCTAAGTTTACTAACAACAACTGCCTAAAATGCTGTGGGTGTGACCTTTGTCTGTGATCATCTGAGTCGGAAGTCAAAACAATCATAGCCAATCCTTTAATACACCAATTAACCATTTTTATATGCCATATACTATAGGCCATCAACCCCATGAATTTCTCTCTTAGCTAAAAAAAATAAAAGCAAAATATTCAACCTACTAACCATAATATTTTTCTTTTGTTCGGCAAAGAGATATTTCTTACATGCCTTAAAATTGCTAACGTTTAACTACACACAAACTTGGTTTTAATGTAACATGACCATGGTATTCCAGATTATTTGGAACTAACGTTGCTAATTAAGCAACGTGATATCTTTTGTGGGTAGCCACTTGCATTTGGTTTATACTCTATGGTCTAATTCCATTTTGTCCAATTCGTCTATTACTTTAATAACAATTTAGCCCAGTTGGTCCAGTGTCCACTGAGTCCAACCATTTAATAACCATTTGGTCCAGAATCATCATTGATCATTATATCCAACAACCATTTAGTCTAATAACCATTCAATCTAATAAACATTGGTGTAATACCCATTTAGTCTAATACCATTTGGTCGAATAATCATTCAGTCCCATAACCATTTAGTGTAGCCCAAATAGTCATTAGACAAACTTTAAATGGTAAATGTATTAAATGGTGGTTGTATGAGGTGGAGTGAGGGGGAGCTGTATGGACTGATCTTAACCAAGTGGTTATAGACCAAATGACAATTTACATTTCTGATTTCATCATCTGATTATTTATTCCCAAACATCCTATAACATTTTATTTAATCTAGATTAAATTTATTTCGTTTTGAAAGCAAATAAGTAGGTTTCAGCATATTCAGATTTCTTTAAAATCCTGTTTGAGAATTACATATTTTAAAACAAAGGTGCTCCTTTGGCAATTCAGTCCTGGATTCCTCTGCTATTTTCTGTTTATTTATGAAACCCTGTACAAATTCATAGACAGGGATGGTACTGAACTTAAAATGCAAGTGCCATCTGCAATATCCATTCTACTGCTATAAATCAGCTGCTGAAACATTTACTAACATTCCTGCTACTTCTTAAGCCTGATCTCCCTGTGCATTGTTGTGTGACTACATCGCAGAGGGGGAGGCATTGTTACTAACATCCAACAGCTGCTGGTGGGATGTGCATAACCCAAAACAAATTTGCTAAATGTAAAGAGGGGTGTACGAGCGATGTATTGTTACACAGCAATGCCCACAGAGCTTGGGTATTGAAATAGAATCCTACTGGAACTTTCTGTAAGTTAGCAGTAGTTTTGGAGTAAAATTTCGAGATGGAGCAAATGCTTCATCATATACACTCTGAACCGATGGGCCAAATTCTTATCATGCAGTTATTCTCAACAGTGTATTTAGTCACGGTCAAAGTAAATACTCCTCCACAATGAAAGTACTTACACTTTCTACCCCTCAGCTGCTTCTACTACTGCTGATGATGATGCTACTGTCCAGTAAATATTTGATGTATTTTTGTTTGTATACTAATCCACAAATATCACACTGCCTGATTTTGCATTGCAGTGGGGACACAAACAAGGCAGAAACACCGGGCACACCAAAGGACTCCCCAGATCGCTACATCCCAAAACGGAAACCCAGCGCCACCATAGCGGGCGAAGTCAACGTCGAAGTACCAAAGTTTTTTGTAGGGGACAACAGTGAAACAGCGGTATAGTAGTAGGCCCCCTGGCCGGGATTGCCATATCAGTGTTTTAACATTGTGTAATAATTGTAACAATTGCCTGTGAATATGGGAGTACATGAAGTCAGAGTAATATAAAAAAAAATGATGGAGTACACACACAGGGTTTACTTTTTGTATATTTCAAATTACAATACATCGGCCCTCCATCTTACTTTATGCTCTGCTGCCCTCATACGGTGATAATCTGCCAATGGTCCCTCAAATAGGTATACTCTGTACTCCATTCAGTGTCTGTAGGAGTGGAAATTTTCATGAAATTTTATTGCCGTGATTTTCCAAAGAGAATGTATTTTTAGAGGATTCTTGAATTAAATCTACTTTTGTGTGTATATAGGCAAACATTGGCAACAGAAAGATTACAGGCTCCCATATTTGGAACACACTTGATTGTACTTCGAAGGGGAAAAAGCAAACAATTAAAAAAACATGAAAATTTCTATTCTTACAGCAGTGCAAAAGACATTTAGGTCTATTTTATTAAAGTGATATTTGCTGGGAAAATTAGTACCAGAACAAAAAAAATAGAAAAGGCTCTAAAAAAAAGTAAAAAAAAGGTATGTGTTAAAAAAATAACTGGGGAAAGGCTTTTATTTTCTTAAAGAATGTTATGCAAAACCGGTATTGTGTAGATTAAGTACCATGATGTGTTTACTGGTTTTGTAGTTAAGGTAAAGAGATTTGTTTGTTTGTCACTGTGAGATTATCCTTAAGACTAATTCAAGATTATCCTTAAGAAGATTAATTCAAGATCATCACAAGCAAAGTAAATTTCTAGTGCCTGTCCCTTTTTTAATCAGTTGACAAGGTGTGCAAAATGACTTTGTCTTCCACCTGGCCTGGACATGTGTAATCTTATGGTGAGTTCATTTTGATGTCAGCTGATGCTAGCCTTTCGTACGTGCTTTTCACTCACGCTTATGTTTATACATCTCACTATGAGTTCAAATATGCTCATCCACAAAGGGCACAGTTCAGTGGGTTGTACTTGTTCATGCATTGACATGAACTGACCTTGTGTATTCTAGGTATCATATATCATACACAAAAACCAGGATATGTGTTTTCTAACTACACTGGTGAATGAAAACTACTGAACTGTGCCATAGGAGTTGATACTTCATTGCCTCATAGTGTCTGGTGTGCAAAGCATGTTTGAAAGGCTATTTTTGGTTGACATCTTCGAAGTATGAATCCACCATTAATCGGGATAAAGTGAGCGAGTGCCCCACATGCACCTTTACTTTGGATTCATTCATACTACAGAAATGTCGCTTTTGGTAATGATCAAGTCATGTTTAAATGTGTAGGCAGTACAATATTTTGTGAATGTGATTAAGTAGTCTTAATCAAAATATTACCTTTGTGATCTCTTGATTAAGACAAATGTTTGATTAAGTGTGTACTGCCAGCATAATAAAAAATAACATGCATTTAAACATACCCAGAAATTAATGGATCAATGTCTTTGTACACTGGTGTATGGGGTCATTGAACTGTGCCCGTGGAATTGAGACTATGATATATCATATATCATACCCAGAAACCAGTGGGTCAATATCTCAGTACACTGGTGTATGGGTTATTGAACTGTGCCCAGGGAATTGAGACTATGATATATCATACATATCCAGAAACCAATGGGTCAATATCTCAGTACACTGGTGTATGGGGTCATTTAACTGTGCCCAGGGAATTGAGACTATGATATATGATACATCATACACAGAATCCAATGGGGCAATATCTC
>JAMKCH010078147.1:0-98134 GCA_023653785.1 Ophioderma brevispina | reverse complement strand
CAAAATAATCTTGTTCAGCATCCTTGAAAATGTAAACAAATACCTTCAAACATCTTCACTTTGATTTATACTTGTATTCACTAATAATTAATTGATAACGGTCCCAAAAAGGCTATTATACAGAATATTAGCCATATCTCTGGAATGGAACAACCAAATAAGATGCTGTAAATGATATTCAAAAGCCAAGACTTCATTTATGACAAGATGGAAATATCACATCACTATTTAATAATTATTCTCGCTTCCAACGAGAGTGCTTTTGCCTTGCACCATTTTTGTGGCTTATGATCAGATACAGAACCTTCGCGAAAGAGTTGGCCTGATTTGTTTGTTGTTGGGGAATCCTCCTGTTGTTTTTTTTTTGCAAATTACGAGGCACTTCCCAGCAGCAAATTTTCCGGTAAAATGGCGTAAATTATGTAAAATAAGAATTTACCAAGTTTTCTTCTCTTTTCTTCTGTAGTTACGAATTACCAGGTCTGCAAATTGCGCTTATTTTTTTACAGTGTTGAAACTTTTTTCTGTGGACAGGAAACTTAGGAAAGTTGTTTCTTGAAAAAACAGGGATGTTGATTACATCCCACTTGACAAAAAGTGTGTGTGGTTTGGTCTTTTTCAAAGACTCGATTTGACTAAGTCAGGGTAAAGCTCGAAAACGCGAGAGGGGTCTGTAAAGTTGTAAACAGATGGTGCCTTTAGCTGACAGTTTCCGATAGTTATCTTTTTACGGAGTAAATAAGGTATGTAGCTCAGACTAATGTTGGAAGGAAGGGGGTATCGCCCAATCTTCGCTCGATACAACTGATATGAAGACGTGATTTCTTAGGGTATTATACTTTCAAGTGCACACGAATGTATACTTGCAAAATATTCACTAAGATGTATCCCACAAGCTGCTGATGTATGGTATTCGCGTCTCTCGTAAATAAAGTTCAGTGACGTTAATAACTTATGACCTTATAAACCGAACCTGTGTGCCTTAGTTATCAATACCCCAAAAGCTACTCAGATCTTTCTTATTGTACTGGTGTGTATACGATAAAATTAGGAGCTATTAGGAGTGGGCAATGAACCCTTTTTTTTCAAATGTCTATTTAAACGAGTAGATTCTATGGCCCTTTGGCTGCTCAAAACAATTCTGGCAAGCATTTTGATGTCAAGTGAATTTTTATATGGTCCCTTGGATTTATTTTGCATGCAAAGTCAATGGGGAATTTTGGCAATTTGTCAGAAACACACACAGATGCTTTGGTATATTCTATAAGTATTGACAAAGGACAAATATAATAATATTGTGTTGAATTGCCAAAATATTAAAAAAAAAACCCCGAAACTGTCTGTGAAAGAGCATGCAGAAGAGAAAGGGATATCTGTGCCCGTGCTGCCATAAGCAAATTCTCAAACAGACAGACGTTGATATTAGAGTGAACTATTATGATTTTATAAATAAAATCCGAGTGCACAAGCTGTTGATATAAGAATGAAATTCCGGGTGTCTGTCATCTGTATGTGTGGGGCAGATCTGACGTACTCTTTCAGTATTATTAGATTGCTTCGGACAGATGTACACTGGTCTTAAGCTGGTGAGAGAGTTGCGATTCTTATTGTTTTACAGTGAGTAATGTTTTACCAGCCTTAGAAATTCTATCAACAACCCAAATTTGACCATGTTTGGTACTTTAACCCCTAAAATGGCAGAGAATATCCAACCCAATAAAAATGAGCTAAAATTTACCTTTTCTGGGGCTATTTTTTATTTTCATAATCGATTCTACCTCTTTATTTTTTCTTTATAAGGCCGCATAAAAATAATAGATTCTCGTAGCCTCCCGTAGACGAATGATTCGTCTTGTCCCAAGGAATCAGGAAATATATAGTTTGAAAAATGTGTGATATTCAAGTTACATTCATTTGGGTGAAAGTCTTAATTAAGGTAATTGGACCTTTGATTGGTCATTGTATTTTGGTGTATTTTCTATGAAAGAAACGAGTATTGCCTAATTCTCATACAAAATAATACAAATTTGACTAGAGTGATAGTCAAACTAACTTTTCTGGATTGCTCATGCTCAAACCCACAACAAAATTTTATCAAGATCCAGGCATTTTTAAAATTTGACCGTCAGTAACCAATCAAATGCTCATGGCAACGACCTTATCACTTTTTCACCCATATCTCTGTAACTGAACATCACAGATACGTCAAACTATATATATTTTATGATTCTTATGACGAGACGAATCATTTGAGATACTTTTCAACTATGAAATTGAACCACTTTTTTATGATTGATCCCTTTTGATCCAAGATGGTCGCCAAACGGACTCTTTAGGACAATATAAAAGTCAGAATTCTTTAAGATGCCGTAGGGGTACTAAGGATCATGTTAGAATTTAGTTTTGAAGATAGTGCAATGTGTAATGTTAGGCTATTTCACGAAAACAATATTTTGCTCCTGAAGTATAGTAGCTTATAGTTGCACTGTGAATTTTGCATGCTTGTGGTAGGTCTGATATACTCTTTCAATATTGCTAAATTGCTTACGACAGGTGGTACCACGTCCTAGGTGATGGGGTCACAAACCTTTTTATCCCACCTTCTCTTTATACCATCGTCACCAAGTTTCATGATATCGTCACCAAGTTTGATTTGGATGAGGAGTAAAAATTACACTGTTAAGGGGCAGCGTATATCCTAAATATCAATTTAGGACCTATATACCGGTAAGTATATCAAAGAATACCAAAACAATAGCATTGCCCCTAAGACTTTCTGTAAAATTTGATCAAACCTGAGTAGGCCTACTATTTATCAATTAGTTACACAACGGTTGCGCACGAATTCTATACCACAAGTTGGGTGATCCCCTCCCCCATTTCGGTTAACAATTACCTGTTTATGTAATCAAAACTGTCCCTCAAATGAGCCTATTAAGTGATTTTTTCCACTAAAATTCTATAAATTTGGGATTTTAGGACGACAGTTGTGCTACAATTTAAAGTTTATGCGAGAGAAAACGGAGCCGCGTTTATCCATGATACGGACGCTCCTAACATGGCCGCTGCTCTTTTTTGAGGCTGGGGCGGATTGGGAACTTTGAACAGTCAGGGGTTTTAACCCTACTCTTATTCGAAACTGGCTGCGATGTACGCTCGTATATGTATACAGTTGTGACTCTCTGTACACGAGACAGACAGCTTAAAGCAATAACAGCACATTTTTGGAAGAGCGCCCCCAATTTTCAAAATTTGAGATTTTTGCAGTTAAAACTGAATTTTGGTACACAAGTACTTTATGCATTGATAACCAAAAAAATTGATGGAATCACCTTTCTGGAACCCTTGTAACCAGAAGCTACCAGACAAACATCATGGTGTACTTTTCAACACAATCGGAACATTTTAAAATTTTGACCTCTGTATAACCTTGAAACCCAAGCTGGGGTCCATTAAGGGGGGGGGGTCCGGTGTTGGGGCGGATAGTGCTTCCAACAATTTTATGGATTATCAAAGCCTAATGTACTTGTGTGCAAAAATTTACAATTTTATCCGAAAACGCACACTCTTTGACTACAGTCCCTGCTAGATAGTGTTGTATTTAAAACATAAGCCTACAGATTCGAGAAATAGGTTTTAACATAAATTTCAAAAAAATAATATCCAATTGGGGTTCCAATATTAGTGAATATTTCATCTAATTTGTTTGCTGTTTTTAAAAAATCGTTTTCTAGCACTAATGCTTATCTGTCATCAGAGGAAGACTAATAAAAATGTCACCTGCGTTTGCCTGTATTAATTAAAGGGACACAAAGACTTATTATATTTGGACTAAATTTCTCTGAATTTGTTTACACATTATACATTAACCTTTGCTGCAATAGGAGTTTAATATTTATACATTCACGGAGTTATTTTAGGGTTTTTTTTTTGTAAAACACCGCAAATGTCAAATATAGTCTATAGATAAAAATTACAAACATGTAAAAACAATTAAGTTTTGATTGAAAATGAGAGGGTACTTAAATGTCTCTGGCACAAATGAAGGAATTTTCTCATACAGGTATACGAACTGTTGTTTTTTCTTTTAGTTTTGAAGATATCTTTTGATACGCTGTATAAGGAAAACGTGTATATATAATACATCAGCGTGCATAGACCATGGGCGGGTTGGCCGACAGACAGTCATAGATACTTCAGTAACTATTATGATATGAAAATGATATGGACATCTAAACGATTGATGTACAACTCGGCCTGTCTGTCATTGATAAGTGCAATTTGGAGTCGGTCGGAGGCAGACTGTCAATATTTCACGGGGATGGTGATATCGGATTGTTTGAGACAGGTGAAAAAGGACAGTGTAACTTAAAAGCGTATTCAGATTTAAGACTCCTTTATTTCTATATCTTCATGAGGTAAAAAAATCAGCTCACGAGAGAAGTAAAATGACTTAACCATGAACTACCGAAGCTTCAAGACATTAAGTTATCCCAGTTCTAAATCTGCGGCGGCGAAAGATTTTTCAAGGTGGTGGTGGTGGGGGGGGGGGCATTTGGCACTTCTCCATGGCGGCCCATTTTTTTTTAAGTGGGAGAGCATTTGGCACTTCTGAGTCATTTTCAATTACACTATTACTATCGTTTTCGCGTGTAGCGATGATAACTGAGCCCTACCTGTACCACCAATCATCGAATATCAAGCACAATGCGTACGACTCTGCCATGAATGTTTCACAAGATGTGAAATGTTGGTTGTCTAAAGCTTAAAAGTCGAGAGCGAAAGTTAAGCCGATTTCGCGGCGTACTGAGTGATAGACCTATGTCATTCCTAAGGCTCGGTTTACACGTTTGAAAATTGAGATTTAATTTAAATTTAAAGACCTATTTGTAGTTAATATAGAAAGTAAAAATTTTGGTAAAATAACTCAATTTTGGGGCGAAATAATAAAACATACTCCAAATAGCTGTTGGACAGTTCCATTTCCAATCAGGGTAAAAGAGTTGTGCAATAGTTATAACACCATTTCTTTAAATGGTAAGAATTGTCCAGCGTCACACCTGTCAGCAGTGCAGTGACAATATGCGTAATCCAAACTGAACCTGCTGAGCAATATGAAGATCACCCAGTTTAGAGGTTCTCTTATACCACTTCGATGACTTTTAAAAGAAATCGGTAGGCCCCTACCTAGCGACCGGTTAACGCGGTCCAGAAGAAAGTCCAGAAATACCCACAATTCTCAGAAATATCGCCTCATCGGCAGAGTTCACATTTCATTCTCATATCCCAATTATGAGCTTGTGGATATAAAACGTTGCCACGACACGAAAACATCTCACGCGTGTACAATTACTTGAAGCAGAAACTATGGAAATACTGTCAACTTCGGCCTTTTCTGATAGTCCTTGATAAACCTCTTCACGAGAGATGTTTGAAAAAGGGTTCACTCTCTATATATATTTTTATAATTAACTCTTATTAGAAGTGAAAGATCGCAAAATTAACGACAATTTTTCTGCTTATCTGCTTTGAAATTCAACCAAACGATCCATCATGTTGGAACGTAAACAATCAATCTCTTACACGGGTATGAAAGTACACGCTGTTTACCTTGATTTGCTGCGTTTACCGAATTTTACAAGGTGTAGCTTGGACGGAATTCCAGATGCACTTAGGGTAAATTGCACTTCAGACAAATTTCCAAACAATAATGGTCGGTACCATCCTAGATTTTATTTACGTCATTGGCGTAATCATATTCATACATTCAATGATATATTAAAATGACATGGAAATATGACATTTTATCCTATGCAAACCACACATGCATTACAATGGGTAATTTGTAACTTATCATATTGAGTTTAGACACAGGTTTTACATGTTTAATAAAAGGTTCTTGGTTTAGCGAAAGGCTTTTATGTATTATTACCACACGGTCTTGACACAGAGATGGTCTTACATTGTAGACTATGCAGCTTTTGATTTGATATTACGACACAATATTATTTTATTATAAATGATAAATGCAAATTATCCCTCTTTTGATTATGTAAATTATTCTACGCGTTACGATTAAAGAATTAATGCATTCGGAAGGATGATATTTACCGGGGTAATATCATATTGCGCTAGCTGTTGTGAGTCTGTGAGACAGTCCGATCTGTCAATACACAACCTTAAAAGTGATTTTTCATTATCATTATCGGAAAGGTTACTCATGGCTTTTGGTATTCTGCAGCACAGACCTTCAACTATCTATTGAAGAAATGAACGAGGAAAGGCTTAATGAATGTGCTCTGATAACTTTCGGGAAAAGCTAAATGTAATTTCGACAGGTAAAATGGCACTCTATTTAATCACGATATGAGTTACTGCGTGCAATTAAGGCGACCAAGGAAAGTTATTTTAAATGCATGAAAACACAAAAAAGTACAGAGATTTTTACCCGAAGGTCCGTGTTTTACATGCCAGAATACGATGGGAAATCTGCGATGTTCGAAATACACCTATTGCGTAATTGTCCATTGAAGAATCTAAGGAAATAACAGACGATATGCCAATTCCGAAATACAGCTTGAATCAGACGATGGCGACCAAGACTCAAAGTCGCAAAAGCAAAAATGAATAAAACTAGGTACAGCCCATATAAACTGCCAACAGCAAGCCGATTTGGATCATTTGATGTGGGCCTTTGGGTCACATGACCTCATTCAGATAACATCATTACAATAAATATATTAAAAAAATAATTTCGAGGACCTTGCAGTGTACCGAGGACCTTTTGAAGGTTGCAGTATACCGATGACCTTTGAAGGTTGCAGTGTACCGAGGACCTTCATGAAGGTTGCAGTGTACCGAGGACCTTCTTGAAGGTTGCAGGGTACCGAGGACCTCATTGAGAGTGTACCGAGGACCTTCTTGAAGGTTGCAATGTACCGATGACCTTCTTGAAGGTTACAGTGTATCGGGAACCTTCTTGAAGATTGGAGTATCCCGAGGACCTTCTTGAAGGTCGGAGTGTACCGAGGACCTTCTTGAAGGTTGCAGCGTACCGAATACCTTCTTGAAGGTTGCAGTGTACTAAGGACCTTCATGAAGGTTGCAGTGTACCGATGACCTTCTTGAAGGTTACAGTGTACCGGGGACCTTCTTTAAGATTGGTGTGTACCGAGGACCTTCTTGCAGATTGGAGTGTACCGAGGACTTTCTTAAAGGTTGCATGTACCGAAGACCTTCAAGGTTGCAGTGTATCGAGTCGAGGTCCTTCATTAAGATTACAGTGTACCGAAGACCTCCAAGGTTGCAGTGTATCGAGGATATTCTTGAAGGTAACGAGGACCTTCTTGTACGTTAGAGTGTAACGAGGACCTTCTTGTACGTTAGAGTGTACCGAGGACTTCCTTGAAGGTTGCAGTGTACCGAGGAGCTTTTTGAAAGTTTACGTGTACCGAGGACCTCTTGAAGGTTGCAAGCTTTGGGTGCAAGGTGTGAAAATATCACCTTAATTTTGTAATGCATACAGAGCTTCCCAGCACGGGCAGTGGAAATTAGAAATATTTAAAGTTATTATATGTTTAAAGGTCTTTTATTCCCGCGTTTCTGGGTTCACATGGTTTCTTGGTTCCGCTTTTTTCGTTCTATAGTGTATATTAGTGGTATGGGAACACTAGGAGGAAATGGTCCTAGTAGTGGAACTGGGCAATTATTAAATTACTTTATGAAGCTGTCATATTTAATTTCTTGAAAAAATCTCTGAATTATGAAAAATAATTATAACCAAGTAACCATTTCAGTTTCTTTATTTACCGTGAATACCTACAAATTAGGTGAGGTCGGATTCACCTCAGGGAGAAAGAGTTAAGTGTGTCAATATTTTGGCCGGATTCCTAAATTCCTTCCAATCAAACCTACAAAATAGAATCTGGTCAAATCATCTGATTTGTGTGCAATATGAATTGGTCCGATGCACTCTAAGAAGATGAAACTGAACTACTCGGTGAACTACAGGTGGTAAGAAAACCTACGGCGATGAAGTCATGACCCTAATTTGCCCCTTCAACGGACACCAAATATCAGCCATCGAACCAGGTGTGATTTTGATCTTACTGAAAATGCTGGAAGGCTTAAATGTGGTATACCGCAAATTATAGTGCTATAGAATTACTTGGACATCCGTCGGACAAGAATTGGACTTATTGAATTTCAAAATAATGCGGTCTATTTTGCGCTAGAAAAGAGCATGGTCAGTAGTTATTCAGATAGTACGTAAGTATAAGGCAAAAAAATGTTTAGCGTCCGTCCCTTGACTCCCTTTTATTGCATGTATGTATGTATGTATGCATGTATGTATGTATGCATGTATGTATGTATCTATGCATGTATGTATGTATGTATGTATGTATTATGTATGTATGTATGTATGTATTATGTATGTATGTATGTATGTGTATGTATGTATGTAGTATGTATGTATGTATGTATGTATGTATGTGTATGTATGTATGTATGTATGTGTGTATGTATGTGTGCGTGATGTATGTATGTATGTATGCGTGTATGTATGTATGTACACACATACCTCTGTTTGTATGTATTTCATTCTTTTATTTTCTTGTTTTCATTTTTCATACAAACATTCCTTTCATTGTGTTTATGTAATTTTATGTATTTTTGTATGTATGCATGTATTTATTTATGTATTTTATTTCATTCTTCTATATTCTTGTTTTCTTCATTTTTCATACAAAAATATCATTTGTTCAAATATTCAAAAGTTTTTTAGTTTTAGTTTTTTTCAATTGCTTAAAGGTAAACACTCTTTCTATTGTTGTATCGTCTGCAAGAGGGCACATAGGATTGCTTTGGCAGTGTGTGTTTATGTGTGTGTTTGTGTCTGTGTGTTTGTGTGTATGTGTGTGTCTGTCTGTCTGTCTGTCTGTCTGGTGGTAAAAATGTTGACCCAAATGTTAACTTAAACCAAATATTTTTTTAACAACATTTATTTGGTAAATCTGATAGATTGAATGGCTCTAATGCGGTCAGTTACTCGCTGTGGTCACTTAATTATCCAAATTAATTAAGAAGACTCTTTTAATCCTATTGCAGTTAATGCATAGTTGACTACGAGTCATATTTAGGTATACTTTCTCTTAAAAGCGATGTAATGGAATTAGGTCACTGACCGTGTTAAAATGCTGCAAGGACCCATATGGCCACTTAAAGATTAAAATTAACTAAGGGGAATCTTGAATTCAATTGCAATTGGTGCATAGTTGGCTAAGAGTCATATTTGAGCAGTTTCTGGGGATATGAGAGATGAAATAAGGTCATTGACCGTGTTAAGGGTTTCAATGCTTACTCTCCAAATGTAAACTGAGAGGAAAAAATTGGAAAATGAAAAAGATTGAAATGGAGGATACCACTTTTTTGAGTGGTAAAATTTAACTCTAAAATGAAGGTGCAAGTAAATGGTTCACTTCGAAAAAAAAGTTGAATATCGTTATAAAAAGTAAACTGTCGCACCTTTCAGAATGTGTTCCCACTCTAAAACGTGTTGCTCCCCATTTAACTCCTTGGGAATTCACTCATTTACATTTAGAGAGTAGGTTCTGAGAACCTACTCCCATTTTAATTAAGAAAACTAAGCACTAAATCATATAAAAAACACATTCCTACTTGAGGCAATACTTCAATACTCTAATCACTTGTCTTTTGCGTGGATCTTCTCATAAAAACGTTAATGATATTTGAAAGCCTGTTTTTATAAGTAGGGTAGATTTGGAAATTACTCTTTTTAAATAAAAAGGTTCAAATTCTTAAATCTTTCAAATGAGGTAAGCATACAGTGTTGCGCATTAAAGCCAACAGTTAGTTGATGGCTATCTTATTTAGATTATTCTATCGAATTCAATTAATGGAGTAGGACCTATCCAAAAGGTCATATACTGGTACTAAAATTCATAATTATAATGATACCAGTTAGTAATTAGTGAGTTTACCTCACATGTGCTTACCTTACCTTTAGTGGGGGACTGTAGTGCACATATCTTATGCAAGTGTGCAAATCTGAATAAAATTGTGAATTTTGGTACACAAGTACTTTATACATTGCTAATAAAAAAATTTGAGGGAAGCACTTGCCACACCTTTCATGGCCCCCAGCTTGGATTTAAAGGTTATTACACAGGGGTTTATAAATTTTTTAAAATGTTCCGATTGTGTTGAAAAGCACACCATGATGTCTGTCTGGTTACAAGGATTCCAAAAAGGTATAGTTTAAACACCTGTGACTTATATATAGTTTAGAAATTATGTGGTAAAAACGGTAAAAATGGTAAAAAAAATTCAATTTTGGTTTGAACAGGGGTCAAAAATTAAAAGTTTCTCCAATTATGGTAAAATGTGGTTCTCAAATTTGTTGGATTAGCTCATAGAATCAAATATACGAATCGTTTGACTATCTTACGGTCTGGTTATGAACCAAAATGGCGAAATAAAGTCAAAAGTTATTGGCAGCTATTGGATTCTATGGACCTGTGACCTATTTTGTTGGATAACGTGAAAACTAAGCATAACAGATAAGGCAATCTATTCCTTATTTCAATCCTTTAAGCTAGGGAAAACAAATTGTACCATATATAAGAATCAAAGCAAACTTTAACTTTTAACCCATGTACACACCAAAATGACCCTTTATCACCATTTTTACAGTTTTTACCCCGTAACTCCGGAAACTATAAGCATAAGATAGTGTAAACTATACCCTTTTGGATCCTTGGAACCAGACAAAAACACCATGGTGATTGATGGGTAACAACAGTAGGAACGGCTAACATTTTTAAAAGTTTTGACCCCTGTATAACCTTGAAACCGAAGCTGGGGCCATTAAGGGGGGTTGGCAAGTTGCTTCCCTCAATTTGAGGATTATCAATGACGAAAGTACTTGTGTGTGACAATTCACAAATTTTATCCGAAAGCGCCACTCTTCACTACAGTCCCTGTACCACAATGGTACTTATATTAGCATTGATTATGGTAAATCATTAGAATCAAAGATCAAATCCTCAAATGAAAAACCATATTTAAGAGAGTTGAGTGGTTTAGAACATTTCAAAGGAGGAGCTAGGAGGGGTACTGAATTCACCTCTCGGAACCACACCATAATATTAAAAAAAAATAAATAAATCTGCCCAAAGGGCGGGGTGGGGAGAGAGAGAGTAAAGACTATTGAGCATGTTGGTTAGTACATGTAGGTGATTTACAATGACAGTTAATTGTTTTCTTACAAAATGGTCCAGAATTACTTTGGTTTTTAATTATGGTAAGATTTGCAACTAAACACTCTTAAACCAAATTATTTTAACTCCAATTAATTTGGTTAAAAATTTGTGATTTTTTTTTAAAAATATTAAAATGGAAAGGGTTTTGAGCCAAGACAAACACTATTTCTCATTTATTGAAATTTGTTTGCTCCTACTCATCGGGGGATTAAGTTATTCCTCCTGTCAAATTGACACCACTTTTGTATCAATAACCAAGGGGCGGGTGTGGGCTGAAAAAACGCAATTCAAAACAGTCGTCGTGCTGGGCGCTGACATTTTGACTATTGCACGGAATAATTTCCGTTTGGGTGCTTGTATACACAATAATGTCAATTCGATAACAAAACATCCGCCAAAATATCAGTGTTGGATGTTGGGTTGCTTATTGGGTGGTTAAATTTGGTCCTACCCATGGCCACACAACGAATGAAAAAATGACACATCAGTCGTCTTTTTCTGATTTAAATAAACCGCCTCAATGAATACAGGCTTTTCACCTAATGCAAGAGCATTGCATTTGAGGAAAAAAAGAGTATCTGAGCCCACAATGACTCCAGGGACACTATTGTACACCTGGCCACCTATAACACATTACATTAATTTGTATCACTACCGATAGTGTATATGCAAAGCTGGCACCCACAGTAGGTGGAAGAAGGGGAGGCAGCCATTGCTTTCTATTGGTGTTGGTACTCTAGGTTTCTTTGTGGTCGGCAAAAATGCGAGAGGACGGTGATTCTAAAGATTACGTAACGTTTTGCCTATCTATCTATATAGAACCTCTTTGTCAATAACTAACTTCATGGATTAGTACCTCGCCTTTGTTTGAAGAAATAAAAGCAATAGGTGAATCAAAAAACTTTCCAACACTTTTCTTTTGAAGAGTTTTAGAATATATGCTCGAATGCGGTCAGAATTAAAAATGTGGTCAGAGTTAAAAAGGTGGTCAGAACTAATAATTCAAATTAATTAAGAAAGATCCTCTTTAATCCTATTGTAGTTGGTAGAGTTGACTGTACCAGTAATATCTGAATACTTCTGTTTAAACGATGTAATGGAATTAGGTCACTGACCGTGTTAAAATGCTGTAAGGAAAATAAAACAGAAAAATGCTGTTGCCAACTGCTTCTACACAAAAATAGTCTGTGTATAGGCAAACTGTATACTAGATTTTGGGCCTGACGTTTCCACTCAAAAAAAGATTTTGGGCCTGACGATCGAAACGTCAGGCCCCGGCACAATCTAGTATACAGAAAATAAATACACTTAAGAACTTGACTCATTAGGGCCACTTAATCATTTAAATTAGCTAACGAAGATCTTGAATTCCGTTACAGTTGTGTATAGTTAATTGGCTACCAGTCATATTTGAATTTCTGTTATGAGTGATGAAATAGGTCACTGACCGTGTTAAAAGGTTCCGATGGTTACTCTCTAAATGTAAACCGAGAGGATAGAGTAGGAAAAAGCGAAAGAATGACATGGAGGACATTTTTGAGTGGTAAAATTTCACTCTAAAATGACCGTTAAAGTGAATCGTTCATTCCAAAAAGAGTGGAATCGGAAAATTGTTATGAAAAAGAAAACTTTCACTCCTTTCAGATTGTGTTTCCACTCAAAAAACGCGTTGTACCCGATTCAACTCCTTAAATCAGTGTAAATTTACTCTTTTACATTTAGAGAGTAGGCTCTGAGTGCATTTTTGAGTGCATTATTTTACATAAAACTAAGAGTAACATTGCTATAAAACACATTCCTACCCCGGATTCCTACATGACACAGGACTTGATATTAAAACCCCTTTTTTAAATTAGTTGGGTATATTTTGAAAATTACTCTTTTTGTGAATGAGAAAATTGAAAAAAAATTCTTCACACAAAAGGTAAGCAATACAGTTAGTTGACATTAAGTGGTCTTCGTGTTTGAGTTATTAGATTGAATTCAATATATGGTGTAGAATCCTTTCAAACATCCAAACGGTGCTGACACTAAAATTCATAATTGGTTATTGTTACCTCGCATGCGCATGTCTTTACTCTTGTGTCTGAAAGTTCGTAGACCTTCTCATTCTCAAAATAGAGTTCCCCACATACCCACATTAACAAAAAACAACTTAATGAAATGTTTGTTCCATGAGAAGAGAGGATCATAAAAAACAAGCGATTCAGTCTTACATTTTTTCTTAAAATATTTAGACAAAGATTCCTTAAAGGTTTATTGTGATATTCTAGATGTATTTTGTTGGGTTTAATTCTAAATTCTAACGTTTTATTTGAATTGTGTGTGTCATTTTCATATCAGTGATAGTAAGCATTTATGTGAGTACACCGGCCTTATACATGATGTAAGCTAAACAGCCGCGAGCCGTGTCACTGTCCCATGTACTGTACAGATGTATCTAGTGCTACTCATTAAAGGCAATACAAGATACAACTCCTCA
Organism: Ophioderma brevispina; assembly: GCA_023653785.1. Lineage (NCBI taxonomy): Eukaryota > Metazoa > Echinodermata > Ophiuroidea > Amphilepidida > Ophiodermatidae > Ophioderma > Ophioderma brevispina. The sequence continues at coordinate 84,370 of JAMKCH010078147.1, read as the reverse complement.
AAATGCCCATTAGAAGATCAACCACATTTTTTTCAAAAGGAGGCACATTGACATTCATCTCCACAAACCCCTTGCGTGATCATTTCAAACAAATTCATCATTTGTAAATTTCCATGTGTGCATGGGGGGGGGGGGGCACACTATCTTGTGCTTTTAGTGCAATATGGACTGGTATGTGAAGTCTGTGCAATAAGATCTTTCAGTGCAGTATTTTTCTTGTGAGTATATGTATTATGTGTGCCCATTGTGTGTGTGTGTTCTATAAGGTGTATGCAGGTGGATGATATGTATGTATGCAGGTGTTTGCTATGTGTGTTTGTGTGGTGTCTATTTTGTGGGTGAGGGAGGTTTAATAATAATAATAGTAATAATACAACCATTCTTATATAGCGCATTACACACGAAGTCTCAATGCGCTGATTGCCAATTATTATTACGCTGCCGTCAGGAAATCGTCACAATCATTTCGCTTCACCTAGGTGGCAGCTGGCTAAGCGCACAACCCTATCAGCACTTAGATTGTAATATCACCCATAACAGCTCCCCAATTGTCGCTTGGGTGGACGAGGCAATTGAGACTAAGTATCTTGCCCAAGGACACAAACACGTTGGCCACGGCGAGGCTCGATCTCACGAACCTGCTGGTCACGAGTCCTGCGCTTTTCCACTGGACCACACGTGTGTGGTGTGTTTTGCTGATGGTGTGTGTGGTTGTGTGCATGTGGGGCTTGCTGGTGCTTTATGAAATGTTTTTATGTCTTTTAATAACTATTTCTAATATTTAACTCTCAATCATTTTGTATTGTATATTTGACCACTATAGACAGAGGCAGCCTCTGCCTGCTGGTCCCTTTTTTATGTGTACTTATGTTAATTGCCAAATGATTAATAAATAAATAAAATTATAGGTCTATATCCTACCCATACACCTAAATGACGTGAATTTTGGTGGGCACCAAGTTACTCTAGACACGTGTAATGATCAACGGGGAAGTAAACGAAGTATAGCGTGGTTTATAAAATCAATTGCACACGTTCTATATTTACTGTGCTTTTGTTTCTCTCCTTTATCGAGCCGTAGTGCCTACGAGCGAGCCTGCCAGATTAACCGAACGACATATCAATCAGTGAATAGAATACTTCACAGACCGGTGTTTCAATGCTACAAATATTCAATTTAATCATTAGATTGAATTAGACACGGATAAAAGGTCAATAGACGCGTGCGATTTTTCAAAGTCACTAAAAAGACTTATCGCCTCAAGTTAGCGAATATTTAAGGTTGAGCGTATACGCATGAATGGTGTATTATAGTCAGATAGTTATTTTTTTCTTTAAAGGGAAAGTAACAATAACTACTTTTTCTATAGGGTGAATAGGTGATATTAAAGTGATATGCGGTAATAGAGAAAATACAAAGCAGTCACAATATGAGAGTAGTTATTTTGGTTTCATACAGTTTTGTGTCATGTTAGATCCGTTGATATATTATGTGACATTCTACATGTATCATTACATACAGTTCAACAACATGCTTATAGGCCTAACAAACAATGCTTCGAGCTTCATCGTTGTTAACATCTTTTTAGCCTTTCTTCCCTAAGAGGAGTCTATTACGTAACAGTTTTCCAAGTTAACGGCAACTATACTGCCAATTACAAAAACAATAATGGCACTGATTTTTTTCAATTAAAAAAAATAAAATAGCTACCAAGGTGGGATGGAATGGCACTAAATCCTAGTCCTATTAGGAGTTCTAGACTAGGGATGTTAAGGAAAATTTTGAGTGATGATAACGTTACTGAATTATGGCCCAAAGTAGACATTCAGTGTGTTTTATATTATTGAATAATACAATCAAATAAACTGTGTAGAAGACTAGAATCAAGCTTAGTTAACATTGTCTCTGATAATTAAACTATGGACTTTTTGCAATATTATTATTTTAGCTAAACTATTTGACACAAAATTCCATTTCAAAAATGTTTCCAAATAAAGTAATTTAAGGTTAGATTCTTAGACTCTTGAGTAGTCTGATAGATTTGTAACCACCACCCTGCCAAATTACGTGAAAATATTGCCCACTTTCTGGCTGTAAGTCGCTTTATTGAGACACTGGCACATTTCGAAAGGAGTGTGCCCTCAAAATTTTTAAAACCCCATTATTTTTGGATGGTTGCAATGTTTTTGCATTGTTAACCCTCTTCTGAAACGACTAAATGCAAATCAACATATTCGTGCGGAAATAGAATATTTCGTAATAAAACTACTCCGGAGTGGCTTTATTCAGAAAATTAAGGTGCACATTTATGCGGAAATATGCTATTTCGCAATAAAACTACTCCGGAGTGGCTTTATTCCGAAAACCAAGGTTCACATTTGTGCGGAAATAGACTATTTCGTAATAAAGCACTCCGGAGTGGCTTTATCCAGAAAACCAACTGATCGTTAAACCACAAGAGCAACACATTACAGATGGTTTTCTGTGAATACACGCTGATTGACCGATCTACGTGTATTACTTTGTAATTATAGAATTAATGAGTATAAGTCCATGATGTTCACGTTATAAGTTAATTTTAATACATTTGATAATAAAATATTATACTCACAATAAAGGCCGAAAACATGGGAAGTCTTTGGCATCATAATAAGACTTCTGTGTACTATACAGCCCCGGTATACAGCATTTTTGTGTGTAAAATGGTCTTTTGTTCTTCCTTGGCCTTGGTAAATCATTTGAGAGCAAATTGAAGAGATTTTATATTTTGTTGAAAATGACCCCACGTCTCTTTAACTCAATTTTCATTACAACAATAATATTCTAAAAGCTAATATAATTATGTTATTGTTCAACTCACAAGGTTCACTGCGGGCGCTTTGATTAATTTGTTTTTAAACCACAGTGCCGACACTCATCCTGCTATTTACCATGTTTGTCACACACAGTTCCCCCGTTCTATTTCCATGTTTCCAAAGTCCTGTCAAATTGCCGCCTTGCCGCGAGCAAGAGTCCCAACTTTCCTGTCGTGCCATTTCTAGCATACAAGCTAGACAAATGAAGGTTTAAAGTATGCCAAACATTCAACTGGCTTATGTAGACCAATCTCAAGCTGTGAAACATGTGCAGCGAAAGTCCTTATCGCAAACCATTATCGCATTGTTAATCTAAATTTCGCGGATAACTTGTCAACTCAGGTGTAAAACCCGCGATTAACATCTGAACATTATACGTGTTACGAGCCATTTAGGTATGTGAGGCCTCGGACCTACCACCTTCTTAAAGTATCTCTGATTGGCACATTACATGATATATCATTATATAACATCAAAATAACCAATCAAAACACATCTCCTATATAATCTGGACAGCAAGCCTTAAAACTTCTTTAACCCGTTTCTGATTGGCTAGATACATCATATAACCCTGTGTATACCCAATAAAATCGGCCGATAGACCTCAGGGATTTCGATAGGCTGGTTTTGAGTGCATCTTTGCCTTGTAAGAAAAGCATCGATAAACACATTCCTATACATGACATGTTTCTGTAGACCCCTGGTGAAAACATTAATTTTTCAAGTTTGGTTTGGGTGTTGTAGGGACGTGTCTCCAAAGGTCTGAAAGTATATCTACCATTTTTTTACGGAAAAAGGACCATAGCTAGCAGATTATACGGGTGCCCATGCACCCCCTTAATTCTAAATTCTACTTTATTTCCTTAAAGAATTTTGATGTTACCAAATCAAATATTTTCCCAAGGGTCCGTTTGGCGGCCATCTTGGATCTACAGAGACCAGTCATATAAAGTGGTTCAATTTAGTTAAAGGTGCGTGTTCCGATCGTCCTTGGGACCCCCCTGATTTACCCGGAAGTAGTATCGATTTTGATATCAGATGAAAGGCCGTATTTTTCTCATTGTCGTCCTGAAATTCGAGCCCTCAAATCCATTTCATTCCCAAGATATAAACAAAAAACACCGTTTAGTGGTTAACCATCAATATTAGCACAGTATTGAATAGGGCTTTCCAACGTGCATTATTGCGTCTACCATCAAAACCGCAAGTTTGTTACACACGATACTTAATGGGTGTATGTGGAAGTGTCAGGCTCTCATATCAAGTAGAGAACACAATACACATAAATCGTAACAACCACCTTTAAATAGTATCTAAAATGATTCGTCACATCATAAGGAATCATAAAATATAGAGTTTGGCATATTTGTGATGCTCAGTTACAGAGATAAGGGTGAAAATGTGATAAAGGTCATTGTACAGGGGGCCAAACTTTTAAAATGCATGGATCGTCACAAAATTGATGTTATAGGTTGTTGGTATGAGCATTATCTCGGATTTTGTAGGTGGTAAAATTCGGATGTAAAGTTAACCTCTTTCAATTTGTATGTTTTGTATGGGATTAGGGCACAAACCTGTCTCTTTCCTAAATTAAACCAAAATGGAGATCCTAAATCGGAAACTAACAGTGTTCCAGTTGCCCTTATGCCCATGGCCATATTGACACCAAGTTTGTCAAGATTGAAACTTTTTGAAAATTTTGCCCACTGAATCAAAGTGTCAATGACCTTTATATCACATTTTCACCCATATTCTGTAACTGAACTTACGGATATGCACAATCTATATATTTTCTAATCCCTTATTTGAGATATTTTCAACTAAATTAAACCACTTTGTATGGTCAATGTGTCATATAGAAGTCCCAATTATGCAAATGAGGTACCTGTATGATGTTGTGGCCGTTTGCGGCTTGACGTAATAAATGGCAATACCTCATTTTTGTATCTGGGACTTCTATAGAACCGTGTACCAATAAATGAGGGTGTTATAACCACGTGAAACCCAACAAAATGTGCAGGAGATGATCTGACCTTAATGCAATCACTATATCTACATCTGTTGTTGTGTCATTATAAAACCTATGTTATATACTTCCAAATGTTGAAAAAAGAAGAAATTCGATTAAAAATAAGTCATATATGACCAATTTTGTAAAACAACACCCCCTTTTTTCTCCATTTCCCTATGGGATTTACCAACATTAAACTTGGGTTTGGTGATTGAATGTACGAAATGAATATCATGATGCCTTGATCACGTAATGCTACCATTTTGTTGATAATTTCACTAACGATTAATCACGTGAATTTATTTAAACCAATGTGCCACTTATATGAAGATCCAAACCACCAATTGACTTGTTGCAGTAGCAAGAAACATATCTTCCATTGTTAAGAAATTGCAAAGAGTTTAGTCCCTTATTGGGCATAGATAGTTATACATGAATTACAGTAGTAGTGTTGAAACCCTTTTCAGTTACACATCAGTGTGGAGATTTTGTGGGAAAAACATGAACATCTTAAGTGGCCCAAGGGTGGGTGGGTTTCCAATAGTATCACAACATTTGATTTTTTTTTGCGTATTTCCCTCGGTTACGCAATCCAAATTTTTCAAGGAGTTTTGTTTTTGCTAATTGTCTGATTTATGAATACGCTTCTCCTGATACAAAAAAAATAAATCCGCCCACGGCTTCATTAGAATAATTAGGTTGGGTCACCCTAGGAACCCCCCCCCCCGCCCTTGGGCAACATAACGGAAGTGAAAAAATCAAGATATTTTTACATTAAAAATTAAAGTAATTAAAATCTTGGATTTATTTGCATTTTAATATTACCATTAGGAGTGTATAATTAATACTTAATAATACTTAAATCAAAAACCTTTTTATATGCTGATAGCATCAATTCTAATTTTATCATGCCTCTCTGAACTGTTGTAAGTCTCTGAAAAATAGGCGATTTTGAAGTTTGTGAGAAAAATACAAGATGGTATAACTTTGGCTATATTTTGCAATGATTATTTAATTGGTTATTCTAGAGTAGATATACTGAATTATTTTGGTTCAAAACCTTATAATTGGAGTTTCTGAGGATGGAAATGTTCGACCACTCTGTTTCGAAAGTGACAATTTCAACTGGCTGGTAGGTCATAGGTCGGATTTTCATTTTTATTGTGGGTATTTTGTTCTTACATGAACCCCATTTAATTTGTGTTAGTGTCATGATCAAACTCCCACGGGAAGTGGTTATCTTCTGGGTTGGGTCCCTAGGAACCCCCCCCCCCCCCCTTGGGCACTAACGGAGTTTTTTTTAGCTTGGGGACTTAAGTGTGTAAATTCTTTTTTGAAGATCAATAAAGTAGATAATGGCTATGTCAGAGATCAATAAGATAGTATGGGTCATCATTACGTTCATAATGCTATGCCCCATATATCATACATTCGTTAACGTAATACCTTTATTAACTGTAATAAGTGTCCATTGGAATGGCGGAAAAAGAGTGTGCTTACAGAATTGTCATAGCTGGGCCTTTATTTTTAAAATATCGATTTTCTTAATTTGTCAACATTTTGGAATTAGGGCCTATATTAGATTTTCTTTATTAAAACAACAAATCAATAATTCAGTGATGTTTATGCAGGTCAAGGTTATCTTCCATCCTTGCACAATTTTTTTGATCACTTAGTATAACACGCATTCACCTCTTTGCTATATCAATGGTTTTGGTGAGAATCGACTGTTGGTAAAAGCTCCAATCACATTGCTGCGCAGTTCGAGATTTTTCATGTAAATGGGCGATACCCTGCAAAGAGCGAATAGGCGACCCAAGATGGCCAAAACAACCTATCCAAACCCCGTAAGTAAGTCGTTAAACACAAGATACCCAGAAGGTAAGGATACTTAAACGGCCTGTAGCATAATACGCACCCAGGAATTACCCGCTATGCTAAACCTGGTCCTACCTCGTTATTAATTTGATAAGAGGTTTGTATTGCTTACCACCTTCGGAGATAGAGGTTAGGTACAAGTCGCTGGAAATGGCGTTATTAGAGTTATTGAAGATATTGAGATATCAAAATGACATATGATATTCTTGGGACCCGCGCATTTTTGGGCAAAGGAAATTAATCGCTTTGGTAAAAGAAACAGAGACAGCTCGTCTACGGAATGAACGCTAAATATTTTTTTGCTGAAACATTAACATAAAACTTTTACACAGATATTGACAGCAAGAAAACAGAAAACAGGAATTACCATATTTCTGCTGGTGTATTTAATAAAATACAATTGTTTTGTCTTTAATATTTTCATTTGGTGAAAATACCTAACCATTGAAATGAAGCAAAAGGTTTAATGATGAACAAAACGCCTTCAAATGATAAATCTACAGTTTAAATGGGATCACCAGGCTAACAACTTCATGGCTTCATTTGTGTTAACAAATTAAATTGGGGAATATTACTTAATTGTATTTTGAAGCACTTATACCTTGTTAAATCGTGTGTTGGTTTCTTTTAAAGACACTATCAGTGATTTCAAAAATATTTTAAATTTGCTGGAATAGCTTCAAAGTGAAGGATAAGTCTGTAGAATTCTCATAAGTTACCTTTTCCAGCTGTAGAATTGGAAGAAAAGGAAGAAAACGGCAGTGTTCCAAGATACGATTCTCCATTCAATTACGTGTTGTAGTAAGTGTCCGTTCGGACATTTTTTTTTTTTTTTTTTTTTGAAATGAAGCAAAAGGTTTAATGATGAACAAAACGCCTTCAAATGATAAATCTACAGTTTAAATGGGATCACCAGGCTAACAACTTCATGGCTTCATTTGTGTTAACAAATTAAATTGGGGAATATTACTTAATTGTATTTTGAAGCACTTATACCTTGTTAAATCGTGTGTTGGTTTCTTATATACTCCTGTGTCCACCACTAAAGCATATAGTAGGCCTGCAAATATGAAATGTTATACTTTCTGTTCGTAGCGTGTATGGTATGGTGCGTTCTGTTTTTCTTAATGCACTCTGCTATGCGAGATTTATACTCGGGAACATTGATTGTCAGAGCATGTAACTCCTCTTCCAATCCGTGTGTAGTCTCTGGTTCAGCTCTTTCAGGCTTGCTGATGATGTAAAACGGTACATTTGAGAGTCGTATACATGTACACGTAGAAGATTTGATCCATAGCGTACCAAAGAAATTTTGAGTGTTGTATGTAAGATACTTGTCTCCTGTGCTCTTGTTACTTTTGATGCGATTTATTCCTTAAAGCATGACTTGGTGTTGCCAAAGTCTACTTAAGAAGCGTTTCTAGAACGTCTTAATATCTCTTATATAGTGCACTGCGTACCACGATTCAATTGTAAATCCTCCTTAAAGGCTGACTCAGAGATTTCCCGAGGAGGCGCCCTCAATTTTCAAATAATTCGTGTTTTTTGCATGTATATAATGCGTGCCCATATACTACTCACTGTGTGAAATAGCTAAGCTCAAATCGAAGTCCTTCATATAGAAAATCACAACTTTGTTATAAAATTCCGGATCCGGAATTTTTGTTATACACAGTATCCTATGGCACTGTTATACTGCACATAAATGTTTACTGCATCAAAATGAAAAATCCAATTCATCTCAAACTTTGGAATTGAGCATTTTAGGTGACTATCTTTAGTTCTAGTTGACTATTTTTAATTAATACACGAAAAAGTTGTATTTCAAAATCTCTGAATCAGCCTTTAAAAGGGCCTACAAAGGCACGATTGGGGATTTTTTTTGCACAGGAGTATAAGACATTCGCATTCGTAACTGACATATCTATTGGAAAATGCCATTGCACTGCATAATATTACAAGGATATAATTGATATCACTAACTATGGTAACAGGAGACCTAATCATATACTTAAGATTTTACGTTCCAATTAGTGTCCTTCGGTATTCAAAAATAGATGTAAAATCGCTATAATGATAATTTATAAGTTACAAGAATTTAAAGGTCCCAGGAAATGAGATGATAAACCTAGTCCAAATCTTTATGGGGGCATTCCATTCAAAATAAAAAGGGCCACAAAAAGAATACACGACAGGACATTCATTAGTGAAACTAGTGATTTCAGTCAGTGTCATGAATAGATTACACCAGTCACCTGGAATTTTCTATACTCTCTGAAAAAACACTAGTCACTAGATGTCATCACCCAACCCAAATATTGAATGCTTTCTCGCCCTCCTTGTAGACTTGACCAAACTACATCAATTCTATTGCATTTCCGGGGACCTTTAAGTACCTTGCATTTTGATGTGATGCATGGACTTAACTCTTTGATTACCGCCTCAATAACAAACACCGGTGAATGTAGTTGTAGGCCTTTTAAAATTGGAAATAATCTGAATTTACCAAAGAGTTCTTTACTGATCCTTAATGTAAGAAACATGCACCATCCAGTAGAGTCTGCATACTAACCGATGCAATAATATTATTAATTTTCATAGGACCAAATATATAATTGATTGTATTTTGACGAATTCGTTCAACTCGCCTGTAGGAAGACAGGCTGGGTCGGTTAAAATTTGGTAAAAATATAAAACTCATATAAAATAATAAATTAAGTGATAATTAACAATCTTCTTCAACTCGACATAGCAATACAAAGGGTATTTTTTGGGGTTGGAAATATGCTAATATATCATTCTAGTAATAGCCCTTGACACCCCATTTCACATGTAAAGTGTAAAAAACACGGAATAAAGCTTCGGTGCACACAATAGCTACTCAGTAGAACAGTAGCATTTGGTGTGCAACCAACACACGTGTGGTATTATTATTTTGTATTCAAATTTCTGTATCTCAAGTTGATTATTCATGGCATAAGTGTCTGAAATCAAAACTACTCTAACATCATTTTTTTCTGGTTTGTCTACACGCATCACGATTTCGTTACAGACTCGAGTTGTGACATCGGGTCTTCTGCATATGAAGCATAAGGATAATTACCAGACGTATGATAGGGTTTGTAGTTCAGGTCTGAGACTCGCAATACAATAATTCACAAGCCTTGGTTCGAGCATCACAGCACCGGTTCTGTTACCACCACTGTTTGCCTGTAGCTACAGAACTATGCTATGTACAAAAACCCGCTGACCACAAAGCCTCTACATTCATTCATAATTAACACATACCTTGGAAATCCGGCTTCCAACATGTCCGAGTGTGTTGGATCCCTCATAACCAGCTGCGTGTGTGTGATACGAGCTGTTGTCGTTAAACAAAAGGCCAGTTCGGGGAATGTATTTTTCTCAGCTGCTTGTTGTTGAGGCAGTCATGGCAGTGAGGGGTTGCATTTGGTAGTTAGTACAAAGACCTTGTTTAGCATGTTTCCAGTTGAGTAATGGTTGAGCAGTGGGGATATAAGTTTGGCCATGTCATTGAAGCTCAGAGCTTTCTGAAAAAAAAATAAAATCGGTAAATTGTTAAAGGTACACTAACCAATCAGCGATAGTGAGACGAGGATCAATACCACTACGAACTTCACCAAAGAGAGATTTTGGTATGTTCGAAACCGTTTTCAGTCACAAATGTCAAATATTGAGCTGAATTCTCCTATCGTTAATAATATGAGCAAAACTGCGGCTTGTTTGCATTTACTTATTACTTTTACACGTAGGCCGATATGAGTTTTATGACGCTACCTTTTTCACAAGTATCGTAAGCAACCATAATGTTTGCTCTATTAATGAACAAACGGTTTCGAGCACTGTAGTATATCCTACTTGGTTACATCACCGCAGAAGCAAATGATATTGACTTACGATTAGCATTCCCTTTGGCCTGTTAAATGCAAAAAGGGAATTATGACAATGTTATTATTCAAGACAAATCGAGCAGAAGCAACGGTTTCCGAATGACTTTTATGGGATGGTATTAAATCTGTTCATTCTTACTACTTGGAACAGAAAAAGCCATTTGTCTGTGCCGGGAACCAAGTGTTTAATGACAGGTGGAATGGAATATGGTATAATAGTATTAGAGCTGGGCGTGTCGGTCTGTGCTTATGTGGACGTTAGGAAATATCAATTCTTGTGTAAAATATTAAATATTATTGCAAATTGAATGGTTATTAGTTGTTATTGTCTAAAATATAAGCTTACAGATATTGGAATTACCATGTCTCAAATAAGTCAAATTAATTAATTGCTAGTGTTAGAATGCTGAGAATAAGGAAATGGGAACATTAAAGTTCTATATTTTCTAATGCTTTTATTTCACGTTACTTATGCATATCTCATTTTCGCGATTGCCGCCATTGTTTGAATGTTATATTGTGAAGGCAATATGCTTTACAAATATGTGGTACATTAGTGAAAATTAATACAATGGTCCGTATTGTTAGGGCGTATAACATGTAAAAATATATTATTATAGAGAGAAAATCAGTCGTTTTTAAACCACTTTCTCATATTATCATGATTAGGGCGTTAGCTTGAGTGGTGAAATATTTATACAATATACCCAAAAAAAAAACCAGAGATGCACAACTTGAATTTGAGAATTTGGTAAATTGTTACGGTTTTTTTTTTGTGTGCAAATTTTGATAGAAGAAGAGATTGCCATTGATTGAGGCTAGTTTAAACGTTCACCAAAAAGTTTGTAATAATCAGTTGCTATATATTACCGTTAATTGAAAACTGTTATATGGTGTTATTTGAAGAATGCCACGATATCCTTCATGAACACTTGTTGTAAATAGTTTTTACTACATTGTTTAAACAGGCGCATTTTGAGAGGAGTTTTGCGTTTTTCAAAAATTATATTTTGTGTTATAAAGTGGTTTGCTTCGTAAGTGTCACGGTGTGAAAGAGCGGAAATCAGCAGGCAATATAAATTACTTCACTCCTGTAGATAAGGAACCTTCAAGCGCTATGCCTAGATCGGCACGTATAAACATTTGGTGTGATCCAACACATAAATAAGATATTCAACATGTGTACCCTCTGCTAACGTTGGGTAAATTAAATCCATATCCCCGCACCTGAAATCAGCTTACTAAGTGATTTGCAAATAAATCCACCACGGAGTCGATTATTCGGTGGGTAAATGAAAAGAAAATGCACATAAGAATTGATATACCTTGCCTGCACCGCATTCGACCTGTCTGGACCTTTGTAGAATATAATATTAATGGCCAGAGTTCATGATGTTCACTTTATAAGTTGATTTTAACACATGTGGTGTTACAATTGCGGTGGGCCTACAGTAAAAGGTCGAAATAATTCATCCGGATCTTTTGTTACAGACAGTACTGATGACAAATCCAATTTTGCACATAGGGTTTTGAAAGCGAGTCCACAAACGCATATAGAAAGTTTTCCCACCCAAGCGCCGGAGACTAGTTATTCATTTAAATAAGCGACGCTATTATAAGGATTAGTGTTGAAAAGATTAGAATCATCAGTTGTCTGTGAACTGCATTTGTTCAAAGGTCACATATGGAGCGGAGCATTAAATTTATGATTCGATAATTATATTATCAATTATAAAATAAATGGTTAGTATAAATTAGCTTTTATATACATTAGCCCTCATCTGAAATAATAAAGGCACTTCAGGATTTGCTATATCGGAAATCGAACAATCTTGAAAAATCGGATTTTGTGCATGTTTGAACAAAGTATTATAGGGCATCATAACATACCCTACAAGGGGTAAGACCAAAAGCAACAAATAAGGCAAAATCGGACATTTTAGTCAGTACTGTCCGTACGGACACTTAGTACTACATGGATGAGATTCATATCTTGAAAACTACTGTTTTCTGCCCTTTCTGTTAATTATCAGTTGAAAAAATAACTTGAAAGAAAGAATTCTACAGATTTAGCCGTCACTTTCAAGTATTCCTACCAAAATTTCAATTATTTTGGACTCTTTTGGGTAGATCAATGATAGTGTCTTAAGACCAAATCAGCGCCCTTGTGGGTAACAGAACGATTTATAATTAAAATGATTCTGGCGAGCATTTATTCGCAGACGATCGGACAATGGCATGTAACACAAGAAAACAGGCCGGAGTTGCTTACACGGCAGGCACCGTTGTTGACCCGTCTGGACCTTTTGGTTTTAATTAAATGAGTCAATGGATTCTTATAATAGGACACATTGTGATTAAAAGTTACGGCAAACTTAAAGTTAGGCCTACAAATTACCTTGATGACTTTATCCTCATATTAATGTCCCTATCTTTCATGTTTTTATATGTAAAATGATATATCATTCTTTCAATGGACTATAGACTATCATGTTGCGAGGGGGGAGCAATTGAAAAAAAAAATCATGATTTTGTGAAAATGTGCCAATGCAGCTTTAAATTAGTGACATTAAACGCTTTATCCTGGATGCGGTTTTATCCGAACTCAACGTAATACATACGTTTGCCATCCGTTTGTCCTCAATAAGCCCCGTAATAGTTTAAAGGCTTGCTTTTTAAATTATAGTCTTGTAACGCGGAAGCAGAATACTGTACTTAATCAATTAATCAATAAAAAAAATAAAAAAAATAAAAAAAATAAAAAAAATAAAACATTAATTAATTAATCAATTTAATAATTACTTACTTTATTTATTTACCTCAAAGAAATATTATAGTAAGTGTGTCATTTTGGTCTAATTCCTAAAATGCTGCCAATCAAAACCACGAGAATTAGATATGGTTATATTACCATCTATATGGAATCTGGTCGCATCATTCCAGAATGCTTGCATTCATCTATGGTTATATACAATATGAACGCTACTCAAAAAAGTTAAACGTACACTTTCAGGACAGGTGGTAGGAAAACCTACGGTGATGAAGTCATGACCCTAATTTGCCCCTTCCAACTGACACCAGATATCAGGCACCGAATCACGTGTGATTTTGATCTTACTGGAAGGCCTTTCTTCTTTTCTTTAAAGCAATATTATGCACATTTTTTGAAAAAAGCGCCCCTCAATTTTTCAAAAATTTGGAGATTGTACACGATTGCATTGGGAAAATGGCTAGTAAACTACATGTGAATGGTTAAGCTCGAAAATGTCGATGTGTCACAAACGAAGGACTTTTGTACAAGAATCAATTATTGATCGGGACACCCGATACTAATACAACGGTGCTGGAAACGGCCTTCCATGGGTGAAACAGCCGGGGGGCAAAATAGCGCCATGAGTGTCAACGCTCATCCATTAGTAGGTTTTACTAGTTCCGGCAAGCCAAGTTAGAGGTGATTTTCTCGAGGTGGCACTATTTCATCATGACGGACATAAAAACGTAGCATTTCCAGCTTGCTGTGAAGTCCAATCTGGGATTCCCCAGTTCTAATTACAAAAATCGCTTATTTTGTGATAAATACGCATTTAGCTATCGCGTTCGCAGGTATAGTTCTAAGACAATTACCAACGTCGTAACGTGCAAACAATATCAAATTTTGAAAATTGGGGGCGCTCTTCAAAACAGTGCTAATATGCTGTAAAGTGGTATGCCGCAAAATTATAAGGCTATAACATTATTTGGACATGCATTGTTAGTATTGAGTTTCAAAATAATGCGGTCTATTTTGACCTAGAAAAAGGTAAGGTCAATAATTATTAGATACTACCCCACCACCCATTGAGCTATAAGGCGAAAAACAACAACACACAAAACAAAACAAAACATGTTTAGCGTCCGTTCCTTGACTTCCCTTTATCGTGTGTATGTATGTATGTAGGTATGTATGTATGTATGTGTGTGTGTATGTATGTATGTATGTATGATGTATGTATGTATGTATGATGTATGTATGTATGTATGTATGTTGTATGTATGTATGTAGGTATGTATGTATGTATGTATGTATGTATGTATGTATGTATGTATGTATGATGATGTGTTATTTATTATTTATTGACATTGTTGTAAATTTAAATATTTTTCACTCTTTAATAAATTTATTTAACCCTCGTCCTCCAGAGCTTTTTTTATAACAAAGGGTAGGGAAGGGTGGTTGCCATCCCTCCCTCTAATTCCTTAAATAACACATTCAAATGAATAGTTTGTATCATATTGAAGGTCTCTATCTGTTCAAACTACATACAAATTTGCTTGATATGATATACTATGGCATCACAATGACGTCATAAGTAAGCAATGTCAGCAGAAATGTGACTACGAGAAATCGGTATTTATTCACTTAACGTTAATTTTTTAAATATGCTACAAACATAGGGTTTTTAGTGAAATGAATTACAAATGTAACAAATCTGAAGAGTTTGATGTGATATTAGGCCATAAGTTGGAAAATAATGATCTTTTTTACGAAGTTGGGGTTTCAACCACCCCACCCATAACTTCGTGGACTTACCCTAACCCACTGGCCACCCTCAAAATTTCATTTCATTTTGTCAAAAGCGGTTTAATATAGTTACAGTAGTAACATTTACATGGAGCCTTTTTAGCAAAGTTAATTATGTCCCAGACTCTTCACTTACCAGTTCCAAACAGATGCAATATTTCTGTTATATCACATCAATTTAGTGCATCCGTCAATAAAAGTTAACCAAAATGACATATCATCATAAAAGACAGCAATAGGTCAAAGCCTATAATGGTGCCGGAACACGTCTCAGTAGGAGCCATGTAGAAAATTCACCAAAGCTAAGCTGGACATGTACAGAAGATTTTTCAAGCTACGTTACGCGTTAACACTGACATATGGGGTAAACTGGATAGTACACCGAACTTTGGTCGAGTCACTGAGTGTGAATGGTTAATGCCGTACGTGAAACCTGGTCCTATTGTCTGACATTGTCTTTGTCAAAATGGAAACATTGGGTCACGTTCAGCGCCAAGGGGTGGGTAAAATAATGTGAATGGTAACGTCACTGAAACACGAAACGGGCATCTGTAGTCAATTCTTACCTGGTTTGATAATTAGCGAGGGTATTTGGTATACTATACCATCACAAAGCTGAATTCTCTGCTTCAAAAGGTTACTTTTCCACTGTTGGAGTCTGAAAAGAGCCCCCAACAATTAATTATCTTCATGAGGCGATCGTTTCTATTGTTGATGCTGATCATTTGCTTAATAACATAGGCGACTAAATAAGTTGTTGTTATCCATCAAGCACGATTCCACCCAGTCTGGAAAATTGAAACAGTACCGGTAGTCGTTTTGATTCGTTAAATTCCAGCTCAAAAATAGCAGTGCAAAATGCATATCTTCAATACCACATCACGCCATCTTTCTTAAATGTTGTAACTCAAAACGTTGTGAGACAAACTCTAACTGATCGGAGCGCGTCATCATCGTGAATATAAGGTAGATATAGTTGCTGAAGGAAAAACACACATCGCAATGCACTCAGGTCACGTGGGTATTGGATGAGCAGCTCCTATTTCTCATTTCACCCGTATTCTTTCAATGAATTCCTCAACGGGTAAATTTACACCAACGAATGCCTAGGGCACCAAAGGTAAATTTACCCTACCTGGTGATGCTGGTAATGTGCCCTCGTCACCGCCCATTTGATATGAAATAAAGAACCACCATAGGCTGTAAAGAGCCTACGGTGGATTTATCAATATGGGTCGGGTAACGAATACAGTAATTAAGTACCTGGTACATATGTAAGTTACATGTTACCCCACTTTCGGTTACTGGTGCGTGGATTTAGGGGACATAGTACTTATATGAGCTTTCTCATCTTAGTACCATTCTATCGGTATGAATATAGCATTACAGTATTACAAATAGAGCTTAGGGGGTGAACGACTCTGTCGGTGATATCAAATTTGGCAGAGGAATGCACAAATCTTTTACAATGAATTCAATGTTTTTGACTGTTCATTTTTCATATGTGTGCGACAGATAAAATTTGTGCTTATAAATATGTATCTCAGTCACGTAAGTTTTGAAATTTGACTTGAATTTCCAAGACAGCGCAACATACTAAACGTTCATGATGTATGAGACACTTTGTTACCGGCTTTGTTATAAATTAAATGAGTAAGAGTTACAGATATAGATGAGAATTCGCGCACGAATAGACAATGGCTAGACGTACATTTGCGTGAGTCACGTAAAAGAGTGCCTTGTATATTCTTTCTTCTATTAGTACTTACCACGCCAGGAGAAAGGTAATCCATGTGTTTGGCAGTAGAATTCAGCTTCAGGAAACATCTCTAGAAAGTTAGAAGGTGCTCTAAACAATTCCGTGCCGCATGTATAGTAAACTATGTATGAAACGTCCAATGTTCTTGACACCATATATCGGCGCGGGTTGAGTTGAGTGGAGCCACCGATATGGTTGAGCAATGCCGTATCTTTTCACCATCAATATTTCACCATTTTGTTAAACTCGATACACTCATTACTTGTGTTGTTTACTCATATGATTGATTAAATACGTGGGTTGCGCTTGAAATCGTGTTCGTTTTTTAAACGATATACCAAATTACGCATTTGTTTTCGCCGTTCGTATGAATATCCATGGTGTATTTCCATATAGGCTCTTGAACTTGTATATGCGTCTCACCATGACCAAACACAAAACGCAAATAGAGCTATCAGTAGATAGTCGAGTTGTATATATGCACAAGCTGACCACGAGTCATGCGTAAACACTGGTATGTTTTAGCTCTGACGTGACGCAAAGTGATCCCCGTCGTTCCCACTGTTCAGATGACATAGCTGGCAAACAATAATGGTCGTGTTGAAACTCCGGTGCATATTAATACAGCCTTGATTAAGAGCGGTGAAATTAAATATAATTAAGTGGTTCGTAAGTGGGAAAGAGCGGAAATCAGCGGGCAATATAAACTTACTTCACTCCTGTAGATAAAGAACCTTCACGCGCTATGCCTAGGTCACGTCTAACGTTTGGTGTGCTCCAAACCCTTAAATACAGTTATATATCAACATCTAGCACCCTCTGCTACCGTTGGGTAAATTAAATCCATATACCCCTTGAGCGTACGCCAAGAGTGACGGTGAATGAAACCGTGAAACCGTGAAAGATGGATTGGTCAGATAGAGCAAATTGAATGAAATCATAATAATAACATGTCTACTGCGTTTCATTTGGACAATACATCTCTCCCTGCCTACGCATATTTTATTCAGAAATAACAAATGTGTCCGCTTTATATGACTTCACGACTTTTGTACTGACGTTATGCATATAAAAAGTGCATTGCATTTGTATTGGGCAATAAAATGCATTAATAGTTTCGTGTTGGTATATCAAATCATTGTACTCCTAAATGAAAAATTTATCTTATAGTGGTTGAAAATTTATTTTGCTAAAATTTGTAATGAAATTAAATAATTGAAAAACAACCGGTTTTAATTCGGAAAAAATATAGGAATAAGGAATATATTTCAGAAGGTATGCCAAAATAATCATAATATGCCTTAATCATGTTAATAATATTCCTTAAAATTTGCCGCAGCCCAACTGTGTAACACCCACGATGGTAACGTTTGGAATCATACCAGAGGGTGTTTTGAACCAATCCTATAATACATTGCAATGTGCTGTACTAAACACATGTCAGTACTTAAGGATAAAAAATATTCAAGAAATTTAAGGACCACAAAACATTTCATGATCATGAAAATTCCTTAAGAAGTAAAACTTCGTGGGCTAAAATGAGTGTAAAAGGTGGAATTTTTATGTGTTAATGATATGATTTTAGTAGGATCACATTACCTCATTGAGGTGAAATTTCTAAAAACTGGTGCATTGTGGGGTGGACTCAATACTTCTTCTCGAATCATACTTAGTCCTTTGAATCCAGCAGACGGCTATTTTTTCATTTTGTTTTTCAAAAATGTCAAAACAATGCATGCTCATGACCATATTCGGAATAAACATAAAACGCATTGAAATGAGTATACAAGCCTAGTCTTAGAGCAGCTTTTTGTGGCTTCCCAAATGACCAAAAACCACAGACTTAAATAACCTATAAAGAATCTTAAAGGGTGCTGACATGCTTATATGTGGTTACACATTTTATCACAATCCACTCTTGCTTTTCACATCTTCTCCTGTCTAATTGAAAACACTTTGGGATGAATTCAGTATTCTGCCACCACATCCTTCAACATGCAGTTTATTCCGTTGAGGCTGCCGAATTCATAGGATGGTGGCACAATACTAAATTCTTTCCAAAACTTTTGAGGCCAATTCGTACTTCAACTGCATCTACAGCGCAGTGCGTTGCATTGTCGATATAAACAACCTGCATAACTCTCTAATTGAAATGGTGACTGTTATCGATGTTACCGTGCGTAACAAATTTAACGCTGGTAGCGACCATAGACTGGTACGGGTTTCATATTCATATCAACATAAAACTAGAACGAGCAAAACTGGTTCACAAGAAATATAGCCAAATAAATATTGAGAAACTAAGTCAGGAATCAACTAGGTTCCAGTTGGAGCTTGGACACAAATTTGCAACTCTGGAAGATACCATGAAAGAACAGGATATAACTGGAAAGGCAAAACTGATCTCGGACACAGTAATGAAAAGTGCCAAAGAGATAGCAGGGAAGAGGGTAAATAAAAAGAAGACAAGTCATTAAATGAAACAATTCAACTGATGAAGAAAACGAGGGAAATGAAACAAACTGGAACTCAAAAGATAGAATAGGCTGAAATGTGCAAAACGATTAGGAAAGAATGAAAAACCGAATTACGGGAACACAGTGTCAAACAGATACAGACTGTGGAAGAAAACAAAAGTCTGAAGAAAGCCAAACACCAACTAAGACTTGGAAGGTCACAGAAGGTCTACAAGAAAGGGATGGTGCATTCATAACTGATAGAGAAAAGATCATCACACGTGTTGAAAAATATAAGACCTATACATAGCAAAATAATAGTAGAATTCCCTGATATAAGAGACACCACAAAGAGAAGCACTCAAGTACCACCAATAGACATCAAGAGACTTTCAGAGAGACATGAGAAATGAAAAAGGAAATCACCGGGAGATGCAAATATTAACAGAATTCTTAAAAGAAGGTATGGAAGTGATAAAGAGACAACTGCCCAGTCTCTTTTACACAATACATCTATGGGGAAAAGATTCCAGATTGGAACAATGCTGTAATCATTCTCATCCACAAGAAGCATCACTGAACTTGTCAACTACAGACCAATCAGTCTTCTTTCAAACATAATACAAGCTCTTCACCAAGATCATCACAAACCGACTCACTACCACCCTAGATTTCAATCAACAAAGAGAACAGGCCGGATTTAGAAGTGGATTTCCACAACTGACCACCTGCAGCTGATTAAAAAACCGGGTGAATACCAACGTCCCCTGTGCTTAACTTTTAATTGACTGTGAGGCCTTTGACAGCATTGAGATGCCGAAGTAGAGAGAAGCCGGTAATTGGCATCACAAGTACGGCATTTCTCTATCTAAAACTTCTGGAAATGCTGCTTAAAGACCGCCACAAAGCAGAACAATCACTTATCATCAAATTTAGAACCATGAAACCTCATGGCATGAACATTAGACTGGACCTTTTAAAATGCAACTGGATTTCTATTTGAACTTCTTGCAATTTATAATAATCTACTTATATGGTGTCAACTTTTATACGTTTTCGCAAAGTTGTGTGTTATTATACTGTTTTGACACCATAGAATGTATATCCGTGTTTACTATATCATGTACTTTATTATTTTACATCTTTCTCTGTACTTGACAAAGGGTTATACCCTTAACGTTGTACAAATTAAAATTTTTTTAGCACTACTGCTTTCATATTCGGCCATTTGACTTTATCTTACTACTAGTGCTACACAGCACTGGTGTGATCTTTATATATATATATATATAATCTTCAAAGAGGGTCATATAAGTAGAAAATATTCCACCTACAACTAAACACAAACGGTGATAGACCTGAGCAAGTCCCGGTGTGCATATGATATTAAATTTTTTCCTGAAGACCCCAATGAGCTAGAAACATGATACAAGGAACTTCCTGTAAAGCATCAGGTGGGATTAAATATCAACATTCGAAAAAACAAATACCGAATTTCAACTTCCGACACCACCAGAATACTATCTACATCAACAAATGCCTGTAGAGGAATTTGAAGAACCATCCATCTGTGTCAGGTCATTAATATGAAGCATAACCACTTTGATGAAATTAAGCGAAGGACAAGATCAGGATGGGTGCCTTTGTCAAACTGAGTGAGGTCATGAGAAGTAACATGCCACTATGCCAGAAACGAAAAGTGTTCAATATGTTTTAACTGTCATGTCGACCGATGGTGCAGATACTTGGTCAATGACACAGAAAATGGAGAAAAAACTGAAGGTAGCTCAACTTAGCATGGGAAGATGTATGCTTGGCATCACCAAGCGTGATAAGAAACCAGACTCAAGTCACAGACATCATCCATGCACTGAAGCAAAAGAAATGGTCATGGGCTGGTCACGTGGCAAAACAGACTGGTGGGAGATGGACAAAGTTATTGACTGAATGGAGACCTAGAAATAGAATAAGACATCCAGGAAGACAGAAAGATGGGGAGACAAGATCACCCAGTTCCTAGCTAGGTATAGACTGGATGACAAAAGATCAAGAAAGATCTTTGTGGTGTCACCTTGGAGAGGCCTTCATCGTGCAGTGGATCGACAATGGCTGCTGCTGCTAATGATGATGATGATGAAAGTAAAGCTTTAACATTGCATTAAGGACATATTTTTGTTCTAATTTGCAATGTAATGTCCACTTAATATGCCCAATGTCTAAATTAGACAATAAAAGGTCATTTTTCCAAATACCTTATATATGTGAAATTACTTGGTATT
Source organism: Ophioderma brevispina (assembly GCA_023653785.1). NCBI lineage: Eukaryota > Metazoa > Echinodermata > Ophiuroidea > Amphilepidida > Ophiodermatidae > Ophioderma > Ophioderma brevispina. The sequence continues at coordinate 62,659 of JAMKCH010078147.1, read as the reverse complement.
TTATATTGGCGTTTTAAAATTCCGGAATTAATTCATTGAACATTTCAGTTACAGATTCCATATTGGCTGGAGTTTGGAATTTCAACTGCGAGATCGTGAAATCTGACTGAGCAGCGAAGGTGGGAATCAATGTATTGGTAGTCTTGCAGTAGCAGTAGCCAACACAGGAGTTGGAAAGCTTCACCATAGACAAATTTTCATAATTCAATGATATAACTTAAGTTAGTGCTGCTTCACACTGGACACAGTAGATTGGATTTGGTTAAAGATATAGTACTCTTGAAAAAATATCAATGATGTAGATTGTCTAGTTCAGAAGTCTTCAGTTCCAATAGCAATATAGGGGGGACTGGCCTTAAGTTACGCAGAAGTCATTTTCATAATTTGTAACTTGTTAACATTTTCATGATAATTTAGTGAAATGTAATTTCGTTCACATTTAAGGTGGACCAAGCAAGCAAGCCATTTTAAGAGTTCATGACATCTCATCTCAGCTTTGTTTCTTTCTCTCTGTCTCTAAACCTCAATAAAAGCCTCAATTAAATTCTTGATCGTAGTTTATAAATCTTAAAGAAAATAGTATGTAAAAATCAAAAGTCACATATTTATACTTTTTAGAGAAAGGCCAGGTCGTATGGGTTGGGGGAGGTGTAGGCCATGACCCACATTGTTATCCAGCAAGGAACCAACCGAACCATGCTGACCCCTCCTTTGAAAGGACTCTAAGACATTTCAATATATATCACATTTTCGTTTTGTGTGTGTAGGGTTTGATGCAGTTGCAATTTAAATGTACATGTAGTTCTTGATTTTGTGGTAAATATTTGGAATGTTTATGTGACGTTACGCGGCGGTATATGTCATGTATGTAGAGCATTTTGAGCAACCTGAATACATCAACGTACATCTCATTATGTTAATCGACCCAGCATTCCTGTTGGGATATCTACCCGAATACCACACTAAAGAATTCATCCATCTGACTATAGGCTGCTAATGAGTAGAATGTTGTCCAGATGCGACAGGTAAAACTACTGTATTCCTGGTGTATACAGAGTCTTGGTGCAATCGGTACAAGTATTGTATCCCTGGTATCAAGATATGTTACCTTCATACTCCAGTATGGAGTGACATTGCTTTTTGGCGACGCCAGTAGGCTTCCAATTCTGTCTGGCATAGCTCCGGCAAACCTTATAAGGAACCTTCAGACGATCAAGCTCGCCAAGTGTAGCCTAATCCCACCACCAACCCCCTTTAAGGATCAGAGAATTCCACGGAATCACTTTGCTACCCAATCCATGACACTGCAGTCGCAGTATCCGTATCGATCATCCTGGATCAATGACAAATGGTCATCCTCTACCTTGAACCTAAAGCTGCAGTTTGTGGACAGCCCATCTTGTAAGCCCAAAGGCTGTTACCTTGATAGGAAAGCGTTGGTCAACCTCAACAGACTCAGAACCGGGCCATTGCGTACAAAGCACTTCCTTCACAGGGTCGGTGTGGAACTTTCACCAAACTGCGATTGTGGAGAGCCGCAAACCATTAGCCACATCATAGATAACTGTTAGGTCTACAAGTCCCTAAGAGTAATTCAGGCCTGATCAACCTGGACAAAGAAACTATCAGCTGCTGGTTAAAGACGGATCTTCCACTGTGATTTTCGACTTACACGAACGGACGAACGAACCTGGTAAAATGGCCGAAGATCGACTTTACTGTAATGGAATCTATGAATGCATAGAGTAAAAACTTAATCCTATGAGACAAATTTCCCTTTGTCCGAATTTAGATTAATTTTAGATTTTGTGAGCGCTCAACCATTCCACTTCCCTCAGAGCATATTGCTGGAGTTTCTTGTAGCTCCATCTGTCTGAATGTCTTTAAGCTTCTGCTGAGCCAGATGACATAGCTTGCTCTGAGTGCAATTTTGGCTGCTTTATCGGTTATAGCCTTTCTCTTTCCTTTAGGAATACCTAAGGATGCCAGACATTTGTTGACTGATGTATTGCAGAAACCTCTGCTTCCTACTTCTATTGGAAAGTAGTATGTAGACTATCCTCTGCTTTCACAGTATCTTGGTATTTGCACTTCTTTCTTGCATATGCATTGGTTTTGGTAGAGAAGATGGTGATATCTGGTCTCTTAGCTGTCTCAGTGACTTCTGGAGGGAACACTATTTGTTTGTGTTCTTCATCCATCAGGAATATCCAGTCATTGGCCTTCTTCAGAATGTTGGTTGTCTCTGTCTTAGGCATTGGTAAGACTAGATAGGTTGTATCATCAGCTGTGCGAAAGCCTATTGTAGAGATGGAGTTCAGATTCTCAGGTGCGATGGTTTTTTTTCTGATTTGCCTCTACGACGTTAGGTGCCAGACCTGTAGAGATTGCTTTCAGTGTTTGGTCATGGCGCCAGTTGTATGAGTAGCTACAACCATTGACAATGTGGAACAGTGTGCAATGACGATGATGATGACATAATTGGCAGAGTCCAAGATTGGTCTTGCCCCGCAGCTTCAGATTGGCAGGGATGGAAGTTGAACATGAATTGCGTTGATGTGGAAAGACAGCAGCTCTGGCGTCCAGACATACAAAAGTTTCTTCCAGGAGGTGTCGACCTGCATGACAGACTCCCAGTTCAACCACTGTCCTTGTCAACATGTCTTCCTCATCAACATCTTTAATTAGTCCGGTGAGGCATTTCCTTTGTTTTTCATGACTCATGTCTTTGATCAGCTTTTGGTTCTTTTTGTTCCCAAGACCGGCTATATCCGTCTGACCTCTAGCCACGTATTTGCATCCACTAAACAGTTTAGCGCACTCTTTAGCTGAATAACATAAATGTAGCTCAGACTCTGCCTATTTCAGACCATATCGGGAAAAACTAATGTATATTTGAATTTAATAGTGTTATGTTACATACTTATAGGTCATACATTGATGGTTTGTGGAAATCACTAAGTATCTCGGGTCCTATGTTGCCGACAGCAAGAAAGACTTCTTGTTACGCAAAGGACAAGCTTGGAATGCCTGCAATAAACTACACCCCTTATGGCAATTTGGTATCTCCAATTCAACCAAGCTGAAGTTCTTCAGAGCCTGTGTAGAGGGTATCCTGTTGTATGGATCCGGACCTGGACCATGAAAAAAGAGCTACAGGATAGACCAGGCTCCTTGTACGAGTACAAAACATATCTTGGAGTGAGCACATGACCAAAGCACAGAATATGGAGATACCCCTCCAATCACATCTTCTGTTGCCCAACACCGAGCCCGATTTGCCGGTCAATGTCACAGTGCGATTAACTGTACATTGATGCGATTGCTCGAGACATCCAGCAGGATCCATCTGACATGACGGACAAGAATTATTTGGGGGGCGCTACTGGTGAACAGCGTCTCGGCTGTGGCCACTATATATAGATAGATCAAGATAGATCATGATAGATAGGGGGTTTCCATAACCTGACCCATACTGACACACTTTTCTGATCACCCTTAAAGTGCTTTATTCCGTGAGGGTTTCCGAATTCATAAGTGTGTCATAACAAACTGTGTTCAGATGGGTCAGATTACCGAAACTCCCGTAGAAAATAGTACACATTTCACGAAAGTATCGTGGTTCTTTGTACTTTGTAAATATTTGGCCTAAAGCTGTTATACTACCCAGTTTGCATAAACATTGCTATATTCCTTAGTTTTGCCGATATCCCTGCTATGTTTTCCTACTGTCTGTAATATCGGATATATCGTGTATTTCTTCATATCTGTCCATATCCTAATATACTTTCTAATTCCGCGGATTTGATTTTCCAATTGCAATTACTGGTAGACCTCTGGATTCTGTGAAAGTTTAATTTGCTGACTTAGGTAGATTTTACTACATGCGTTCCTGTTTGCATGATTAGGTGGTAATTGAGTATGACCTTTTGCTTGAACTATCGCCCGTTTTCATAATCATGATTCATATAATCCCTGTTGATCAGGTAATCTATGAAGAGCATCGATGCATGAAATTACCCTTGTGTTTGTGAACCGTCATGCAAAGCTAATAGAGCTAAACACGCATTTTTCACACCCGCATAAAATCTTCTTGTGTAGCACGAGAACTCATTTGTACCTTTCATCACCAGTATCTAGTTTAAAGGAATTTCATTATCCTGAATATTTGGAAAATTTTGGTAATGGATGGACAGCTTAACGCCACTATCATTGATTTGCTAACCTCAGAAAATCGAAAAAATCATCAAAAATAATTTTTGCATGTATGTTAACAAGTACCGGTATCCTAACTGCCCTTCCAATGATAAGTCCAGAATCAACTCAATAAGGACAAAATCGGCAATTTTAGTGATTACTGTCCGTTCGGACTCTTACTACAACACGTAATTGAATGGGGAATTGTATTTTGGAACACTGCCGTTGTCTTCCTTTTTTGTTATTCTTCAGTTTGAAAAGGTAACTTATGTTAAATTCTTCCAGACTTATCCTTCACTTTGAAGCTATTCCTGCAATTTCAATATTTTTGAAATCACTGAGTTGAAAATTGCTCACCTTGTTGAGTATTTTGCCTTTTATTTCCCGCCGCAATAGCTTACCCAAAACGATATCCGCCCAATCCACATCGCGGCAAATGGTGACGATAAAAAAGTGTGACCATCCATAATTTACGTCGTTGTAACCATCATATCGCAGTGTTGCACTTCAATAATAATTAAACACACGAAAATGAAACAAAAATATGTATTCTGTAACTTTTTTTTCTTAATTTATATTACTTTCATTAATCATCAATATTACAGTGTGGGCAGCAATAACAATCGAGTCAACACGATGTTTGGTCTCATTTGAACGTCACGAGTTGGGCGCTTTTGATCAATGAAGCCAGTGGCGAAAAAATCCGCCCGTTTTCTTCGTATGTCAAAAAACAAAAAAAATTAAAATGCCTTATTTGTAATTTTACATCAAGTTGTATTATTTGTCGGGAATTCGTGATGTATGTACATATATTTTATGAATGTTAAGTCACACGGCTTGAGAAAAAATCTTGGACATATTTCCTTTAATGATGCCAAAGGCAATTGAGAACAGAATGACCTCCCTGGACATGTTTGTTGGTGTTGTCAGAATCAAAGTCTTATATTTTATTCTCGTAACTTCATGTAATTGTCGAGGGCAAGGTAATAATTTGGAAGGGATTTTGTTGAAGGAAATTCAAAAAATCCGCATGATATGGCGGGAGAGAGGCGGAGTATACACTGTTTAACCTTGTTTAAACGTCAAATTAAACAACTTGTTTAAAAAAAAAACTGTCAACCAAATGATGCTTAAACTTTTAAACAAGTTGTTAATTTTAAACAAGTTGTTAATTTTTTAAACAAGTTGTAATTTTTTAAAACAAGGTTGAGCGAATGACAGGGTGGTAAAGCGTGTTGTTAATTTTAAACAACTTCATTAATTTGTTCTAACAGTGTAGATAACATTTATAATTGCAAAATGTCTTTTATTTCAGGTGAAAGCTTCACAAATTGCTGCTAACCCAAATTTAACATCAATTTAAATTTCAATGTTCGTGATAATGCACTTAATAAAAAAACCCCCACTATAATCAAGTTGATTCTGTGCCGTCAATTTAGATTTATACGAAAACAAATCATACCATACTTAATTTGTTTAAAAGTGAAACTTTCTTTAAAAAAAAACGCCTGACATTTCTTAGGTCGTTACAAGTGGTAAAAATGTTCCTGACCCAATCTACCGACCTATTCTGTAGATTGAAATCGGCTTATGGTTCGCACCCCTAATCCAAAGGCATACACGAGTACACATGCTCACCATTACCACTTTCAGTATCAAGTTTCTTCTCGATTGTTAATAATTCTGATAATACGGACTAAGATTGATTGCAATGGAGTAACTACGGAAGCCCCATTCTGAAGGGCTTTAAGCATGATGAGTATGTGCCTAAATCAACAACACCAGCCCATTAACATGATTAAAATGAATAAATTCAATCATGCTTGGTTTCTAGGTCTCGAATCAATTCCGATATTAACGGTATGGGAACACGGCTCATAGTGTTTAATAGGAAAAACTTAAAAGTAACAGAAACATCAGTGACTCATCTATATGTATTACCTTATCTTGTACTAATGACAAATGACAACAATGGATATAGGTCGTAAGAAGCAAAGGGGAAGGCTGCAAAACCAATTCGTCAAATGTGATCGACTCACATTAATCCTAGCATCTTATGCGTTTTTCTTTAATAATAAGACATATCCCCAAGACACCTTTTTATGGCATTTGAATCAAACAATTATTTGCAGAAAGTCGGTGCTGTTTTGGGTCAGGTATCTAAACACTCTTCAAAGTTATTCTTAATACAAGAAATTGTAATTGCATGACTTCAGAATATGAAAATTCACTTCCTTGTCGACGTTAATGTGGGATGGATGGTCTGATTTAATTGTATAAAGTTTACCTCTTGATTGATTGAGCACGACTCAATTGCTGTAAAGTTCACTGCAGCATTCCAATCCGTTTTGGCATGAGAGCTAAGAAAGGCGATTTTGTATAGAACACTGGGTAAAAGTTATGATAGGTGGCATTTAAAGAAACCCTTAAATTTTGCCAAGTAAATTGAAACAGGCTTTGATTGAAGCGCAAAAAATATAATAAATACAATGTCAACCGTGACACTGTCAGAGTAAGTTGTGATAAAAGAAAGATAATAAGTTCATTCAAAACTGTTCATCCTCCACCATTCACTTTCACAATATAATACAAAATATAATCTGGAACAAATTTGTTGCAGATAATGAAGGGAAATACAGCAGAAACTAAGTATCAATACACGATTATAATGCATTTGAAAGAATACAATTCAAATATATGGATATGATTGTACAAGAAATTCAAGCAAATAAAGTTGAAAAGTAGTACAGGTAATATTAACATAAAAAGTCCTAAATCGGACCAAAGGTTCAAAATGAAATGTAGAAATGTAAAAGTAGTGTACGTGTATAAGAAGATGTAGAATCACTGAAAAATAATGAAGTAAATTTGAAGGACGAGGCTACTGGTAACACAGAGCATTACGCTGTAGTACTTAACCAAAATTATGTACATATACTTTAAAAGATACACGATTATTGCATATTAATTTACCAGGATTACATATGAATATAGCATTACGAATTTATATACTATATCATACTAGATAATGCTTAAAGTGACATTAGGGCATGAAAAATATCAGACATAATGAAATGGACCCTTATTGGAAAAAGTAACTTCACAAATTGAAAACAATTTGGAGGTTTACATTCTGTAAACAACAGGCAATTCCTGCCATGGAAGGAAAATAAAGGGTGTTGACATTCTGCCAGAATTACAGCGTATCTTCTTCTTTCTTCTTCCAGGTAAGCGCCAACGTCAATTTGAAGACCTGGCACGAAGTGTGTGTGGCGTGCAGGCAATTATTCTAACTGGAAGAGGGCTTTCTTGAAGGCTTCTGGTGTGTCCATGAAAACTATATTCTCAGGCAGATTATTCCAATGACGGGTAGTACTTGGGAAGAAACTGAAAAGAAACTGAATTGGTGGTATTCAGCACGCGCAAAAGGGACATGGTATCCTAGTGAACTTTGCGGCGCGTTGTGTGGTTAGAGTTTTGGATGATAAGAGAGACCGTGGGATCAATCGCAACATGGTCATGGTGGATCTTGTAAAACATGGCGAGTCTTGACCTGCTTGACGACGGAGTTCCAGGGTGGGCCAGTTGAGTGTATTGAGCATGGCAGTTACACTGTCTTGTGAGAACCGGTACTTATGAAGAAGTGAAGCGAGCGGCTTCGTCGTTGCAGACCATTTTCGACTTTGTTGATAAGATGTTTGGTGTATGGTCCCAAACTGAGCTGCTATACTCTAATACCGGACGAACGAGGGATTTGTAAGCATGGGATTGATGTCACCATTCCTGATGTTAATGTTTCGTCGTAGAAAGCAAAGGGGCGTGTCTTTGGCAACATCTGTGTTAACATGTTTGTCCATCGTAGGTCATCAGAGATGGTAAGTCCAAGATATTTGATGCTTGAGCCTGGTTAAATGGTGCCCTGCATAAGGTAATTGTAGAAGACTGGGTTTTTTTTTCTTCCTAGATGGTGATTCTCACACTTTTCAGGGTGGGGAACTCTCATTTCATCCATTTGCTTTCCATTCGACAAGTTTGTTAAATCCTCCTGGAGTACGGTGGCGTAATCTTGGTTGCGCGTATGGACATGTAAATCATTAGTATATCTCAAAGCGGCGGGGTTGTAGATACAGCCTCTCTGGCGATATCATTGATATAGTATAAAAACAGGCAAGGTCCTAGCACTGATTCCTGGGGGACACCGGACGAGACGTGGACTTTGTCAGATGAGACGCCCTCGACTACCGCAGACTGTGTACGATTTTTAGGAAACCGGCAATCCAGCTATTGACTTCTCCAGTGATGGCCATAACATTTAACTGTCAACCAGGCGCTGGGACCCTTGTCAAATGCTTTAGAAAAGTCGAGGACACAGATATCAAGATGGAGGCCTTTCTCCATGTTGATTGCCAATCATTAATAAATTCAAGAAAGTTGGCGTGTCACAGATCTGCGATCGCAGGAAGCCATGCGAAGTGAATAGAAGATTTTGTATTTGGCTGGCAGGGGCTTCATGATACTATGCATATGATGGCTCCCTCAACTTTGAGGCAATTGGTGCAAGTAGACTTATCTGGTCGATAGTTGGCCAGGATGCAGGCAGGATCATATTTTGACCTTTCTTGTAAATTGGTGGCCCACGAGTATTCTCCAGTTGATGGAACACAGCATCTTCATAGATTTGCTGAAGAGCGGGATAGTGGGTCAGCTACAAAGTTAAGCCGTGCTCTGAGCCCACTCTTGGGACTAAAGGTGCAGTCTGGACCACGCCTCCCAGGTTGGCGATTTTTAAGCAGCTTTTACATATCCTGGAGTTGTATGTTTATCTGTGGTATCAATGGATAAGATGGTTTGTTAGAGATAATCTGAAGTCGGTTTCTTTGGTAAAGTCGGTTCTTTGGTTAAAATAAAAAACTGATTTATTGAAATGGTTGTTGAGCGCTTCAGCGTTCAGCTTGGCATCCGTAATCAGTCTACCGGCAACCCTTCAGAGGAGAAATGTTGCTGAAGTATGCTTTCGTCTATGATTGACAAAAGCCAAACCGGTTCAGCCACTGTATTCTTTGTGGTCACCATCTTTGGGGGTAAACATGTCTTCAACATATGGGGCGTCTTAGTTTCGTTGGAACTCATACTGAGTATGAAGAGAAGCGGACATTCATCACGACTAGGCATGAGTTTTGTCTGTAACAATTCAAAAGCATTCAGACCGGAAGGAATTCAGACTTTTTACTTCAGGCTTGTAGTAAGATATTGATCTGGCAGTGCAAGGGGGATAGCTGGGTAAGCACCCGTGCCCTAGCAGTAAGTAATGTCAGCACCTTTGGCTGAGAAGTGAAGTTGCAAGGAATAATAACATTGCTACTTTCCCTTTTTACAAAAGATAAAAACACAAATTGTTTTAAATTTGTGGAAGTGATTTTCAGTAAGGGTCAATTCATAGGTTGGAATATTTTTTCCATGCCATGGTGTCCCTTTAATGAATTGGAAACTGACGAGAGACGGGGTTGGAAAATAAGACAAGAAGATAGGTCGTTACATCAAACATTACAAAAAAGGGCAAAATACAAAATAACATACGACAACCATAGAAATGGAGTGGAGGAAGGAATGCCGGAAGAAAGAAGAATGAAAGAAGAAAAAGAGGCCATAGGCAATTACCCGGACAATTAGAAAGGGAATGTGAGACAAGCGATTAGACAAGAAGAAACGCAGACTTAAAGGGCATCAAGCGGAATTGATAGGTAATGTGAAAGGCTGACTCAGAGAGTTCCCGATGAGGCGCACTCACTTTTTCAAACAAATCGTGTTTTTTGGCAATACATAATGCTGTTCCATTCTACTGATCACTGTGTGAAATAAAACTCAAGCTCAAAATCGAAGAAGTCCGTATATAGAAAAACACAACTGCCGAGATCCGGAATTTTTGTTACTTACAGTATTCCATTGGACTGTTATAGTGAAATTAATGTTTATTTAATTAAGCGGAAGGAAAAAATCCGTTCATATCATACTTTGGAATTGGGCATTGTAGGGGTGACTATCTATAGTTTTAGAGACTATTTTTAATTACTACACAAAAACCAATTATATTCGAAATCTCTGAGGTCAGCCTTTAATTACTCGGACCATGCAAAGAGGGCGCGGAGGGGGGGGGGGAGCGCCAGGCGAAGCAGCCGCCCCGGGTAGGGGGCTGAACGGGGGGGGGCGGGGGGGGGAACGGTGGGGGGGGGGGGACCGGGGGCGGGGGGGCGGGGGGGGGGGGGGGGGGGTGCGGGGGTGCGGTAGCCACCCCCCAAAAAAACAAAAAATCCACCCAAAAAGTGAAAAAAAGGTCCACTGTTTGCCTGAATTGAATTTTTGCATAAAAAGGTCCCCCAAATGTATGCAGAAAAATTTGACAAGAAAGTCCACTTTTTGAGTGGTTGGTGTGGTGGATGTTCAAAAAAGTAAAAAGGGGGGGGTCATTTGAGGGGTTAGGTCACTTATACCAAAAAAGGTTCCACTTTTTTTCGAAGTCCCCCAAAAATAAATACTTGCGTACTGGCCCTGAATATACTTCTCATGCTAGACTTAAAATGTCCAAGGGAGGGAGGGAGAGAATTTTTTTAAGTGTTGTGGATGGACAAAGTGATTCCAAAGGCAATAGAGCTTTCAACATACGACAAACGCGGTTGATGGAGTTAGAAAAGGAAGAAAACCACCTATTTTCTTCACGCATTTTCTTGGACTATGCCAATACAACGACCAAACAAATATGTAGTTATACAATGGGTCGAGGTAGGACGTCGGAAACCTATGTCTTTGGTTATTTTCAATCACTTGCTCATCAAGCCCAAAGCTCTATAAGATAATGAGACCAAATTTCTGAATTGAAATAAGGCTATAAAGGTTAAATTCAAAAAACGGTGACTAATCTCTTATGATATGATGCCTGCGGGAGTTTTCAGGGCGCTTCTTAGAGTAATGGGTTCTTTCTCTGTTATTTTAGGCAATTGATTGAACATGTGGATAGAGGAAAAATGACATTATTTAGAATCAATTACGGCCCAGAATGGTTAGGCTTGTACAGGTTATTGCGTTTCCATTCGTAGAGGAAGTCTTGAATGTTTGCAGAACGTAACTTCAGTTAGACTGCGCGAGTCATTCTGAACAAACGTTTATTGTTAGTTTCCTCCGTTTCACCATTTTCGTTGACGCGCCGAGCAGAAGTTGGTGCCTCTGAATATAATCTCAAATAACTCTAACTCAAATAATAAAAATAATTGTGTTTATTTTATAATACTGGATGGTGGATTGGTTGTTGATGAAGATTATTAGAAAACTTTCTCTCATCACAAAAAACCACAAAAATTGGTCACAAAGGTATTATTTCGCTTGGATTAATTAAAAAAACTGGGCAAGTTTTGGTTTTAAACTAACACTGCATTAATAACCCAGTTATTGAACACATTCGTTTCTGTATTGAGAACAGGAGCTTTTTTTTTCCCCATAACATGATTACTGGGATAATATTTATATTGGTTCGGTCTAGTCATGCGCGTCCCTTTCACGCACTCATCGCCATCACTCTTTGTTTCATGCCATGATGCTATGCTCCTCTTCACTCATTCCATCATGAAAATGAAAACGATTAAACATATGCTGAGAATCCACGTTAAGTTATGAAATCCATTTCAAGGTCACAGCCTAGACATTTATTTGACATTAATATTGTGTTTCTCTCACGATTTTTAAAGGTAGTGTTATTAAATGCTTTCGCTTAACACTTTGCGCGCCTAGGAATCGACCAAGATATATGCCAACTTTTCAGGAAAAAATGGAGGGAAAAAGTCATCATTTTTCCGAATTATTCGATTGGGACCGAATTCGGGCAAAATGGAAACTGCACCCAAAACTACTCATCATAGGCTTAGGTTGGAGGTTCTAGACTTCAGTGTTTAGTAACTCCGCTGCAAAACAATTCACCCTGTACGATAGATTCTCTTAAAATGGGATGAAAAACCGGCGCATGCAAAGTGTTAAACACACCAGTTATTATAGTTTTGCTTAAGTCGACTGTGAGGGTAGGTGGATGAATTCCAATCAATAATTTCATCGGTGCGTGGGTTGCGGCATACAGGTCTGCAGATTATGATGAAGCTCCAAATGGGATTTAAAAACCATCTCCTATAGGGAAACGGGATGTTAGGGTGGCTGCGTAGGATCTTGTAGCCGGCAATATTGCCAACATTGGAGCCAAAACCTATGATTTTCATTCAGTGAAACGCACCAACTAGTTATTTGGCATACAGATGAAAACCTGCTTTTTTTCGTAGGAATCACAGGGTTTTGTCTGTGGCAGTTTGCGAGAGTTTCGTTCGAATTCCTCAAAAAGATTTACTGGAACTTGTTTAAAAGGCTCTCTAAACAGCCGTATTTTTTATCTGGTAAAAATGTGATTGAAATTTCTCTTTTAGTCTTGTAAAAGAATAACATTAATATTTTAAATCTGGAGAAAAAACGATCATAATTTGCTGGTTGTTAGTCTTGTAAAAGGCTGTAACACTGAGAAGTATTTTAATCTAGTGGGGAGGAAAAATTGTTACTTTGCATTTCCTCCTGGTATATTGTAAATGTTGTGAAGCGTAATGATTTCAAAAATAATGATAAAAGCGCACAAAATCAATGTGAATTCTATTTAGGACCATATCAGAACACCCCACAAGACTGCGAATTGAACTTAATAATAAAATCCTTTAATATCTATCTCGAATGTATAGAAAAGATAGGAATATTGAGCTCGAGCTTAATGTAACAAAATGAACCAAAACGAAAACCCATGTCAACAACATCCTTGTCAATGACAGGCTTATTAAATGCTTCAAAAATTAATATCCAAAAGGACAGCAGCCGCCAAATTCAGATTTCATCAGTGTTAATAACCTCTCTGTTATTTTACACACAAAACAAAAATTCTGTACCGTTTAAAGATAATATCTTATTAATATTTTTTTCGTTAGAAAAAATGTCTCTATAATAATAATGAGTACTAAAATAAGAGGATTTAGAACTCATCACATTGCCCGGTTGCCATTAACCATGTTAAACAGATCAGAGGATAGAACTTTCTAAATTAAAATCGAATTCTGGAGTCACGCCCGATTTTTAAGAAAAATATGCAGCGCAAATAATGACGGAAGAAAAATGTTATGCCTAGTTTAGTTTAAAATGATTCAATATCACTTGGTTTGAAGGTTTTGATTTTGTCCAGGTTGCAGGTGCTATCTAGAGAGGTAATGCTATATGCTATACCAATAAGCGGTTTAAGACGCCCGATTATTAAATGATTCCAGTAGTAGTCTGATATTTGTGCTAAATTCTGGTTTGTGTTTGTTAAGTTATCAACCATTACTTATGCTGCAATAGAAACAACAAAAGCAAACATACATTTCAGCCTAAGGGTTTAACGGGTACAGGTTTTCTACTGTATCCCAGTACCGTTAGGTAAGTAGTTAACATTTGCAAAAAGAAACAAGCAAGACAAAGCAAACAACACAAAGGAAAAAAAAGGCAAAGACAAACAAAAACTAAAAAAAAAAAAAAACCCAACAAGAAAAAACACCAACAAAACAAAAAAAAGAAAAGAAAACAAACTCAAAAACACCAAACAAACAAAGGAACCCCATGAGGGCGCTTTTCAAAATGGCTGCCAAATTCCTAACATAGCTTTTGTTGGGCGGACAAGTAAACATACAACTTAAACCAAGTGAACATGTTTGAAGTATTTGTTTATATGTTAAGGATGCTACAACTATAGATTATTTTGGTCAACCCTGGTTGTGGGAACTCTCGCTAGAGAGCTTTTTCCAAATGGCCGCTACTTTAAAATTCAAAATGAAAATAAATTTAGGAATTTCTTAATGCTTATTATTGTGTAATGCTATTCATTCAACAATTAGGACTTATGATCGGTACCCCTAAGGGCACCTTTCAAAACGGCCGCCCCTTTCCAGAAAATTACATTTCAAGGTACCGGGCCGCCAGCGGACGCCTAGCGGAAGACTAATCAAGATCTGGTCGTTGATTAATTTCGACTTGCCAACTAAACCCATAACCCTCACGAGTTTGATCTCGCACTGCCACAAATGCGAAATGTGCTGTCAATTTTAACCCTATTTACAAAATATTCTAGAGGGTGTCCTCGAAGATTATGTCACCATTTGATGTAGAAAATGTTCTATAGAGTACATTTTGTTTTTCCACAGGTGTGCACCCCTAGTGTTTTTAATGGCATTTAAATTGTGCTTACATCATTTTAATGTGTCAAGCACGTGGTGTAACAACTTGGCGCTGCCGTTTCAATTACCCGTTTCCAAGTGTAATCGTTGTCAAACGATTGTAAACGTGTACACTGCACTGTAACATGGTGTATCATTCAGTATTGTGTTGTAAACACCAATTCCTAGGGAATATTTACGCGACGTAGCGTATACTACCCGGGGACTGGATCACATAATAAATGATATGGGTGTAAGGTGGGCGCTTCCAAACACGGGGGCATTCGTTGACAGAGACTCCACACATAGAGGTCTTTGGGTGAAATTTTCAAAATTTTGCAGAATTTTCCAAAAAGGGGTCTTTAGGTGAACAGTGGTAAACTCCCAAAAATGTGGGTCTTTGGGTGACATTTTCAAAATACAATTCATGTGGGGGTCTTTGTGTGCATTTCAAATCATGGGTCTTTGGGTGAACATTTTCAAATACTGGGGTCTTGAACTCTTTGCATGCGGTAGGCGAGTACACTCGCTCAAAGATGAATTTTGGTCAATTTTTGTCTTTTCTGTTATAAACATTTCCAAATTATGTTATTTTCATGAGCTGAAAATGCAATTTAAATGAGTTCAAAAGCATACATAGCCGTTTTTTGTGTTTTTATATGGCTCCCAAATGAACCTCCAAATATTGAAAGCAATGTCAAATTCCACTACTGACTTAGGTGTTATAACTATACATGCCTCAGCGTGCAAATAGTTAACAGCCTTAAATACCCGTCACCTCCAAGATGGAAGTACCCCCTCCCCGTTATGCGCTATGGTAGTTATTACCAGCAAATATGATGCAGCTCATGCCCCTCATGTCAATCAATTTTCTTGTCCCTACTTGATTTAGTGGGCAACTTGTCAAAATAATATAACCTCCACCAAATTAAAAAGTTATTCAGGATGTCGGCCGGCAGGGGAAAACACCTGAGATTTAAAGTTTGTACCCGAAAACAATAGGATGTTTGTTTGTTGTTTTTTTTTTGACAAAACACAAAAATGTGAAGACTGTCATCTGTGATTGGTCAAATTCGCGTGATGGGACTTCATACGGTTTGTGTGCCAAATAGTTTTCCAAGAAGTACCAATCAAAGGTGTCCCTCATTGGCAGGCAATACACAATTAGCAAACATGACGTCCGGTATACTAGAGGGGTCAAGCTAGAACGGGCGACCAATATGCCAAAATTGTCGTTAATAAGAGCCTGGTGTGGTTGCGGTGGTGTGGCCACTGTGTCACCTCCCCGGTGCGGCTCACCCAACCGGCACACGACCGCATGATCGTTACAAAGCTTTGCCAAAAAAACGGGCGGACAAATATGGCACGCAATGGTGGTTAATGGGAACATGGTTCCCCATCGTATGGTGGTTTCTATTAACCTTATTGGATATGTATTTGTGATACATGATTGGACGCAAAAAACTGTATTACAACAGGGGTTTTCACATACTATGTTAGCTCTCGCGTGCATATTTGTCCGCGATTTGGTTAACGATTATTACGGTCAGAATCACAATGAGTTGAAGCCCACCGGTGGTCACATCTTCATTCAGTGATTAGACTCGGTATTCGCTTCTGTTTCAGTGACGGTGTGAAAGTAATCCTAGTCTGGCAGGTATATAGTCCGGAATAAAGCGTGAACTAATGTTGAGTGAAGAGTCAAATGAATCGATTGGCCTATTTTTCACCCATTGTTTCCCGGACTGTGAACCGGAGGACTATTTATCCTGCCACACGGTCTGTTTCAGTGATCACTCCGTTTACTCAGCTAGCGGGACACCGCGCGAAGCGCGGGCCTCCCAATAGTAAACATAAGCAAGAGCTTTTGTCCTCTTCAAACGCAAGGTGGCTGGCATTCTTTCAAGAGTTAGATAACTCTTGTAATAAAAGTATTATTGACATGTTAGAAGCACCGGATCGCGGGTCAAATTATAAGTTATCAAAGAAACTTAAACTCAAGGAACTGGCAACCATACCTTACATTGTTATGCGTTCCCGACATACAGCTGCCAAAAATACCAACGTACTGCAAATGTCACGTGTTTTTGTGCCATGTGACTAGTTAGCCATAAGGAGTCACGCACGCCCCCTATATTAAAGGCTTGCTTTGACTCAGAGATTTCCCAAGGAGGGCGCCTCATTTCAAACAATTCGGGTTGGATTGCATATACATAATGGCTACTGTCTGTATACTAATCACTGTGTGAAATAGCAAGCTCAAATGAAGTCCTCCAATTAGAAAATCACAACTTTGTTATATAATTCCGGATCGGAATTTTGTTTTTTTACAATTATGGAAAAATCTTCAAACTAACAACTTTCACAAATAGTTTACTGCATGAAAAGGAAAAATCCGATTAATCTCAAACTTTGGAATTGAAAATTTAGGTGACTATCTTTGGGCCAGAGGACTATTTTCAATTATTACAAACCAAAAAATCATATTTTAAAATTTCTGAATCAGTCTTTAAGCCTAATAACAGCCATCTAAGAGTTAAAATGAAATCATTTGTGGTTTTTCGTATTTAAGATTGTAGTAGGCGTACCCAAGAAGTAGAATTTATGGATCATGACCCTAGATGAACGCTCTTTCAAAAATGGCTGCCACTGCCATTTTCAGGTTGTGGAGTAGTCATCAAATAACAATATAAATCAAAGTGAGATTTGAAGGTTTGCATTCCCTAGCGAGACTAGAAAAGATATATCAGATTGTAAATAGGTAAAAATTAGTGTGTTACCAATGTAGGTAATCCGACTAACATGGTCCGAGAGATGGGCATGGTCTAATTGGTGCGATTTGACCAAGTGCCATGTTATGGTAATCGGATTAAACCATCCCTTAGATATTCGAAAAACAAAGTCTTAAGTGCAGTGAGCGGTGAAACTGACGTCGCAGAGGTCAAAGACCTGGATTTCCATGTCTTCATGCACTTAGATTATTATTCGAGTCTTAATACCTAAAACAAATGTAAAATTGAGCGCAAGATTGGTATCATATTAAAAAAAGCAATAGAATTATCTATATGTGAGACTACAATAATGTTATTCGGTGAAAGTATTAGCTGGTAGCCTAACAAAGGTTATCAATTTATATTTTTATCATATTTTGTTTCGACTTTGCTCTCATATGAGCCAGTAGTAATGTCAAATTTAGGTACAGAGAACCCGAGAGTTTTCTTCAAACATCTATTTATAGCCGTGGTTTGGGGTCTGTAGGGATAGAAATAGATACCGAGGTAAAGAACATGCAGAGGTCATTACCGTTCGTCACGTTTTGCACTCATTTATGTTCCCAAGGGATGCCTTATCCAATTACATTTTCAATCTGTCATTTAAGTCAACGCATTTTTGACTTGTACATATTTGGTAAACCACTTTACCTTTTCAAACCAACAAAGTAATTGTTATTAAAGGTTATGTCAGGTTGTGTTATTAAGGAAATCGATAAAATTAGCACTAATACCAATTGATCTAAACTATGTTTGGATGATATTAAGGTCTCTTTGATCATTCACAATGTGTTTTTAGTTCGGTGTGCATTGCTTGTTTCCACTTTTATTAACTAATCTGACGACGTTATATCGATCATTGTTAATTGCTATCCAAAAGAAGCAGAAAAAGAAAAAAGTGAAATTGATTATTATATTCCATTGACAAAATAATAACATCAACTGCGTCACAGTGAGTAAACAGGTTCAGCGTCAATTTGTGTGTGTTCATGCACATTTTTTTTTGATTCACTATGTAAATAGTGCAGGTTCATTAACATAGTCTTATAGGAAAAGTGAGTTTTCCTAAGAATGTTTTCCATTGAACTGGGGAGTGCGATGGATCTTGGGCCAGTTTTACAAGTCGGGCTTTGGACCCATCTCACCGCCGGGCAAAATCATGTTTTTCGCCATTTTTTCAAGCAAAGTTGGATTTTTTTGCCATGATGTGTTTGTCAACGTATGCGCATACATGCTATTACAACAATAAATCCAATAATCAGAGAAAACATAGTGTAACTGTATTCTTAGCACAAAAATGGATTTCTGCTATATATTGGTAATTTCAATGGGAAATAGTTTTTTCTTCGGCCACGCAGTGCGCGATGAGTTAACGCCGCGTCATAACCGTAGGTCAGATTTTGTTCAAAATGGTCTTTAATCGAAAGCGAAGGATTCAAAGACAAGTCATATAGTTTCGGCGTGGCAAAAAACCAAATAGGTGAGATACGACAAAAATGTCGGGTGGGGGTGGGGGGGGCGGATGCCCGGGCCTTGTAGGTTTAAAGAGGACATGAGATGAGGAACATTTCAAGAAAAAATGTTTTTCGAAACCAAGTTTTTGTGCATTTTCGAATGTTCAACCATTGTACTAAATCCACACCGGAAAAGAAAATTAGTGAAAATATTCAAGATGTTGATCAAAAGATGATCCGATTTTCGGACAACAGACAGGTTAAAACCTTAGGTTTGGTTTTCCTTGACTGTTTGTCAAAAACCCTCTGAAACGTTCTTGAGAGGTGTCAACAACTAATCCAATGTAATTTAGAGACACTTGTTGAAGAATATTCCTGAGGTGTTGAGAGACAAAGTAACCTCTGAACAGTTACTTTACGTACTTGCAAAGAACAAAGGTGTTAATCCCATGATCATTTTGAAAGATTTCTTATTTACCCTGGCATTTAAAAATTTGCAAGAAAGGGTGTGCTGTTCCAATGACCAGCATGTTGTAGTGCACTAGGTACATTGTAAAGGGAAATAACGATTTCATGGCTTTTCGTTATCTGATGACACCAACTGCTTTTGAATATAGAGCACCTGGATCTGCACACGGCAGAATTTCTGTGAAAATTTGCTGTTTCGGTGAATTTCCACTCGAGGGAGGAAACGGGATATTCACGGCCCACTTATCCCGGACAGGTTGTACGTATTGGAGTTCATAGCCAAAGGTTTTCACTCATACCTAAGAGGGTACAACCTATGGGGCATATGCCACACTCTCAACATTTTAGGTGAGTTATGCGTGAATCAAAAACAATTGTGCAATGATTAAAGATAATCTTGAACTTAATGCATACTATAACATAAAATTGTTGTTTTTTAAAAACACCTTAAATTATATTTTATATGTTGAAAAAATAAAAGAAATCGACTGAAAAATATGCTAGATATGGCTGTTTTGTAAGCACACCTATTTTTTCCCCATTCCTATGGGATTTACACACTTTAAACTTGTGTTTGTGAGAATGTACAATATCATGATGCCTTTGTCAATTTAACTTAATAAATGTTACATTTTCTTGAATATTTCAACTACGGATTAATCAATGAATCCAAATACCAATGTGTCAAGTGATATGACAAATCCAAACAACAATTCACCTGTCGCAGAGCAAGAAAACAAGATCTTCCAATTGTTTAGGATAGTGCTAAGAGTTTAGACTCTTATTGGCGTAGCTTGTATCTCTATACCTGGATTACAGAGGTAGTGTTGAAATCCTTTTCATTTACACATCAGGATTAATTGAGTGAGATTTTGTGTGAACATTTTTAAATTAAATTCCTTTTGAGGATCAATAAAGGAGATTATGGTTATTCATAAATCAATTAAACAAGATAGCAAGGGTCATTATTACTTTCATAATGCTATACCTCGTATATCGTACATTAACGCAGTATCTTGCTTAACTGTATAATCCCATTGGAATGGAGGAAAAAGAGGCGTGCTTACAAAATGTGTCATATCTGGCTTATTTTTCAGTCGATTTCTTTCATTTTTCCACCCTTGCATTTGATTTTATTAAGATCAAGGTCATCTGCAATCCTTGCACAATTTTTTGATTCACGTAGTATGGCTATGTCCAGCTTAACGTCAGTAAAGGTTTTCTGGTTTGGTTATACAGGGGCTAAAATTTGAAATTGTTTCAATCAAATTGTTAATGTGATCCAAGAGTTTAAAAAGTCTTTTGTCGTGGTGGTCTCCGACCTTTTTGGAGATAAAGTAGAGAGTAGGTCAAATATCAAATCGGATTTGGACTTAAAGGTTTTTTTTCGTGATATTAGTAAGTTCTCTACTTTTGTTTAGAGTTCAATGGATATCCTTATAAAAGCTTATTTGCAAATTTCGCTCGATTCTGATGGTGCCTTTTTGTGAGCAAACGTTGTATCCTCAGTGCCTTATAATTTATTTCCATTTCTGTCCGTTTACTGTTCTTTCGAGGCTTGCAACCGACTTGAGACCAAATTTCCCTGTTGAACTCAGGCCGGTGTGTCTGGCCTGAATTGAATAATCAGAAATGTGACCCTAAAGTTGTTTGTTTGGCTAATCATAAGGCTGAGGTTATCTGGAAGCTTCTGGAGACTGGCCAGTGCCAAAGAAAAATAATGCTTTCTACTTTTATAAGATTTTTTGTCCCTAAAAAATTGAAAGCCCTAATTTTTGCACTGGTGTAAAGGTTTCCATAAAAATATCCCCAATTAAACTAAGATTTTTTTCTACCAAAATTTTGAAATTTCTAATTTGCTATTGGTGTAAATACGAAATTCAAGCTATGTTTTATATTAAATTATAAGCAAATCAAAATCACTTTTTTTTTCATTTTAAAACATTTCTGTAGCGAAATACAAGGCAAGAAATTTATTGAGCGTCTAATCTATGTGAAATAATTACATATGATGCAATATGCGGATGCCAAAGAAGAGGCAAACACCGAAAGTCTTTGTTTTATGCAGAGCTTGCTGATATAATTGCTTGTTCATCACCATTGAGCATGATGTTACGGTGTATTTGTGTAGTACATCAAGTTCCACCTGTACACTACAAGCGGCACCAAGACCAGAATTAGATTGATGTGAGCCTAATCTACCAAGAAATTATTGGAAGCATTGTTCGTGCGACTATCCTAGCTAGGTAATACATATCGTCACGAGTCTTCCAAACAGGTCAATCGACCATTTTGGCGAAATTGAGTTTTTTGCATATTTTGATACTATATCACGAGCTCTTTTCATACACCAAATATTGAGCAAAAATAACATAACAATTTGTAGATATAATAGATTTCACTTTTGGAAATCATACCCAAACGCCAAATGAAAGTCTTCCAAACAGACCAATCTGCATTCGTCTGTTTGCTGTACCTGAAAACCACCGCACGGCAGCTTATTAAGTGACCTATCGATCAATGGGATATTGCGAGATTCATCTTCTCGCTTGATCAACACGGGGGGATAGAAGTCTGGTCGAAGTTTATATTACTACAATGTGTGTAGCTGTATCTGAGACGATTTTGCCACACTCAAAAATATTATAATTTTTTCCAGTATTTTACTGACAGCAATTCTGCCGAATAATTACTGTGAAAATAAACACTGAAAATATATATTTGGAGAGTTATTATAGAGATTGTGAAAGTGTAGAGAATAAAAAAGCACTGACGAACATCTTAACTGTAAAATATAAAGTGAATTTGAATGGAATATAAAAGATGTAGTTTATGGGATTTTGTTGGCAGAATTGCTGCCAGTATTTTCCTATAAGATTTACAGTATTTTTCCTGTAAATAACTTATAATTGAAAATCCATAATAGTGTATAATAATGTTGATATAATTCAAAGTTCAAATAGGAGCCTCTCTTATAAATTTAGGCCTCGAAAATTGGACAAAAACATGAAAAAATGTATTTTGCTATATTTTTAAATTACGGCCAAGTATTGTCTTTTTCTGATCCTTTTTTATTGTGAAGTGTACTGTAATTTTTACAGCGCACGTTATTTCGTAAATACAAGATGCATGTTAGTAGTGGTATAAACAAAAATATGCATTTTAGCTGCATGTGTTCTTTACTAGACGTAGATTGTAAGATGTCTTGACTGCCTAAGCGACGATCCGGGTGATGAGCACGGCAAAAAGGAACCTACGTTAGTCAGTTTTGAATCGCGCCGTTTGAGTTTTATTTTATTATTATTTTTTATTGTTTTTAGACATAATAGTTAAAGGTTCTTTTATTTTTGTAATGAGGCAACTATACGTTTAATGAGAATAAATTTCACAAATACCCTTATTTCATTTGAGAAGTGCTAACACAACATACATGTATTAAGTTACGGTAAATTGTGCAAAAATAGTAACACTCAGGTTACACCTGTTGCTGCAAATTAATTGATTGTTGAAGTTGTAATAAAGTAAAAAGATTCAAATCAGCTAAGTTGGTAATTCAAAGTTATAACAACAAGATAATTTTTAACCCCAGAAAGGACATAAACAAGCACTAATGTAGAAGCCTATTTTCACTTCAGTATTTTTTATAGATAGTTCAAAAACCTCTTGTTGAAACCCTTTCAAGTTTTGGTATGATATTTGTCCATTTTAATTTACAATATATTAATTTGAAAGGAAAATAATGTATATCCATAAATTCAATGTTCTTATATATATTCCCTGTATGGTAGCATAATATCGTGGTTATTAGGTATTTGGGTTCATATCAGGGGGTCCCAGGTTTGATTCCTAGTTAGATAGGCTTACATGTTTAAAAGTTACTTACATGATTAATTTACAGCCAAATTAACCCTCGTCTACCCGAGCCATTTTATTTAAACAAAACTCCCGAAGGGGATGGAAATCACAGGGGGTGGTTACCACCCCCTGTGATTTCCATTACTGAACATCCGATTCCTGTAAATGGTACCAACGGATAGCTAAGAGTTTTTTCTTTCCATATGTACCAAAATAAGTACCAACATCCTCATTATGACGTCACTATGACGTCTAATGTTGAGGAAAGTGAGAAAATATTGAATATAGGGTGGGAAATTGATATTTCGCAATTTTAGCGACCCAAACACCTTATTATAGCACTAAAATGCTCTCATTATATAAAAATAGTCATTTCCCATAATGAAAATGTGATATTCCTAACCTTTTTTGGCGAAGAATTGAATTTTCCCCTATTCTAAACTATGTGTCTATGGAAATTGGCTTTTTTGCCTACATGCGAAATTTATGACGTCATTGTGACGTAATGCTAGGCATGTTGGTACTCATTTTGGTATCAATGGAAAGAGGAGGACCATAGCTATCTAATGAAACCACAATTAAGTGTCTGTGATGCTCATGTGTCGTGTTAGGCATGTTGGTACTTCTTTCCCGAAGGGGTGGTTGCCCCACCCATTGGGATCTTTCCTATACCCCGGTGGATGTTTGTTTTGGATGAAAAGAAGCGGAATATGTCAATTGACAATTGAAGAGTGTAGAATAAGAAGTACTTAAGTCCACAACTTAAGTTCTAAGGAAAGGTACTCCACCTTTTTAAACAAATCAGTTAATGAAAATGTTAAGGCTTCTTAATGTAAAATGTTGTGAAAAGTATAATGTTGTATGTTGTTTTAATGTATACCAAAGATGAGTTAATAACGGCAAGGTCTATGACCTGTAGAAAATTTTATAAAATTGCACCATTTTTGCCTTAGAACTATTCCTTAACACCTAGGTACTTCTTATTCTACACTCTTCAATTACATTAAATAATTTGGCACCAAAAAGGAAGTTTTAGCAAGCCGGGGAAAAAACCTGAAGGGGGTTGGTAACCACCCCCCCTTAGGTAGACGAGGGTTAAGATCAATAATGCAATGTAAACTTATTACATCAAAATCTTTTTCGTTTTTCCTCTTTTCTTTCCTGTATTTTCCAACATAACTACGATATTATTTTGAGTTCCAGCAACTTAGTTGATTAATAATTTCACTAACTTGATAATTTCTCTGTGTTTACTAAATAAGCGCAATAAAGTAATGGGATTTTGAGTACATGTAGACAAATTATCATTCACATTTTCAGCCATCTCAATTAAAATACATGATTAATGGTAACTTAAAAGATTACTCATTGAAATTATTCAATAAAATTGAATGCAACCCGATCACACTTAATTTTATAGAGTAGATACAGGAAATTATTTTCCTTTCAATTCCAATAACGAAAGATGTTTAACATAAGAAAATTCTCATTCTGCATTTTCATTAAATACCCCTTTGATAATGCTATAATTTTTTACAAGAAAATTCTGGCAGCAATTCTTCCAACAAAACCCCGTGCAATCCATCTTTTACGGGTTTCCATTCAAATTAACTGTATATTTATAGCTTGATGTATTATATTTTACATTGAGTATTAAATATTTGATTAAATCAATTCTAATATAAAATAAACATTGTAGAACCTCATCATTCCTCTTTTCTATCTTCACTGGAACATTATTTTGCCTGTAAGAGACAATGACACCTTAGAAAATCGTACAAAAGTATAGTCATTTCTAGCGCCCTCGGCAGGCAAAAGTATGTTCAACATGTTCAATACCACCATCTGAGGCGATCGATCGACTCTTTTTGAGTACGCCAAACAGCTCAATGTGCATTCGTCTCCTTTGACATAGAAACAGAGGACGTTTTTTAGTTTTTGCAAACAGACCAATCACTTTGTAATTAAATTTGACAAGGAAAACAAAGGATACTTGAATGGAAAGCGTGCTCAAAATGAAGAACGTTTCAATGTCCACAATATCCACATAAAATCATTTTCCTAAAATGTTTCAAATTTTAGATATGCAAGTTCATAATTCTCGAAACCTTTAATCGCCGATATCTCGAAATGTGACTTTGGTCGATTGGCCTGTTTGGAAGATTCGTGACGATATGAAGGTTACGATACTCAGAGCACAATTTCTGGCCACGACTTTGAAGGTGTTGACGGCAATGCAAATTATCAGGACGCATTAATAAAGTGAGAAAAACAGTTGAATCTCTCTGAGGAACTATAATTAATATCTTGCAAGAGTATAACCTACCATGTGTTTTTGTCTAGACTAGATCTGCAGCCAGTAACGTTTATGATCTACGATACCATCTGAAATCTGGTTAGGGTTGACTTCAAAACATAAACACCAGTCACTATGAGTTACAATATGCTCATCCACCAAGGACACAGTTCAGTGGGTTGTACTTATACATGGATTGACATGAACTGACCTTGTGTGATCTGGGTATCATGTATCATACCCAAAAACCAAGGGGTGTATTTTCTAAATACATTGGTGAATGAAAGCTACTGTGCCATGGGAATTGAGATTTTACTAGCTCATAGTGAGTTGCTCGCCGATCTCGCCCGGTTCTTTCCGGCTAGAACCAGTTTCTAATGGTCTAAACAATGAAAACACAGTTCAACCAATGACGTAAATGAAATCTATAGACCGCTAGCAGCCAACGCTATTTTGCAAATTTTTCGCGCTGGTAAAATTTCCTAACGTGCACTTCGAAATTCCATCCAAGCAACACACTCAAGCGTCCGTAAAACACAGCAAATCAAGGCTAACACAGCATACACTTTCATGCTGGTGTAAGAGATTGACTGTTTACGTTTTTAAAATGATCGATCTTTTGGTTAGATTTCAAGGCAGAGAAATGTCGTTATTTTTTGCGATCTTTCACTTTTCTGAGAGTTACGTAAATGAGTAGTCGAATCCCTTTTGCAAAAAATCTTTGCCGAATCTAACATGTCATGGAATAACAGAAAAGGGCGAAATTTAGATCGTACCACTGATTCAAAGCGCGAGATGCCTTCTTTTCGTCATGGTATAGTGCATCATTTTGTATACAGAGTTCCTAATGGAATGCTAGAAAGAACGGTGAACTCTGTAAACACGCTTGTGTTAACCATTGGCTGGTGCTAAGTACGTTTCTTGCAAGTTATCGAAGGATTAACACGTGTAGAAGAGAACCTACCAAGTGAGGCACCTTGCTCAGCAGGCGTGGGTTCAACTGCAATGAACCGCTGGCCAACCGGCGGTGGAGTTCTGAAGCTCCTCCTTAGTTCCCCTCTTGGCTGCAGTATGCAGTCCCGACTGAAATCCCAAATCACCAGGAAGGTCTATGATGGTGCTGAGATGAAAATAACAACTTGGTCATAGTTTGGACGACTGGTTCTCCAGCTCTACCAGTTGTGTTATGGACTTCCTGTCACGTGGCCGTCCACGTACGTGCATGTAGTTGCAGGTTGTCAATATACAGAAAACGGTTTGAACCCTGTTAAATTCTGTATAAGTTACAACACATAAGTCAGTTCATTTTAAGATGGCTTCCCAAATGTTTGCAGGGCATTTGGGAAGCCATCTAAAAACCACTAACAAAGACAAGGCCTGTTTCGACTCATTTAAATGCATTTTTCATGTTGATTCTGATTATGTCCATAAAATTAAATAATTTTGAAAATTTTGAAACAAAAATTTACCGTGAACGGGCCAAGTGCATTGCAACTTGTAAACTTAAAGCAAGTTCGAATATGGCAGATGAAGTTGAGGACAACCACATTAATGAAGACGCTTCTGGTAATGAGCAAATAGATGAAGACGAAAGACGAGGATGTGTTGGATATTGCAAATTGTAAAGGAAAGTTGTTGATGCAAAACTGTACGATTACTGCAGCATCAAGAAATTCAAAGGAAGACCTGATATAATTTGTCCTCACATGAATGACACATGAATTTTTTTTAAGTAATCCTTTTGTGTAGTGTATAAACTAGTATCCCTGGCAATAATTGTTGAAATATTGTAACAAAATATACAATTACGAAATACGTTTTGTTTACCGATTGCTAATACTTTGTTAGTAAATAGGAAAAAGCTTTTACCCTTGAATTTTCGAACTACGTTGCATTGGGTGTTGATTGATAGCTGATAGCTCATTGCAGACTGCTAGATGTTGGTACTTTAGGTAAAACAAATTTTTGCCTTTTGAGCTGTAAGAACTATTGCCTTGTTTAAAATGATAATTGGCAAGGTTTAATGAAATCGTTTACCTTTGTACTTTATATTTTGAATGAAAATTACTTTTGTTAGGGCTGCACAAACTTAAAACTCTTATATTTCCCTAACTTAATTCTGTAAACATTGAATCACATTAACTTATTAGAAACAGTTACTGGTTTTGCTTGTCTGGGTTGTTTAAGTGCTGTTAAACTAAAAGGCTAAGAAACCTTACTGTATGGCATAATGTAGGGAGCAGCAATATGATAGCAAAAAAAAAACCCCGCATGATGTATTCTATAAAGCCTAAAGGAGTAATTAAATAAATGAAAAAGCGGCGTATCAGAAGAAAGCCTTTTTGAAGTAAACTAAAATAATATGTATGTTATATGCACTTTACGTACTTTATCAAATACCATTAATAGGTGATGGAATTACACAAACCTAAGTAATAAGTTAAACCCATTTTGTCTGTTGTTTTCTTCCATATTGTATAATAAAGGATTCTTTCCCACTTGTTCAAAAGTCGCCTGCACTCTAAGCTACCATTAAATATATGTACATTGCTCAGGTAGTAAACTCGCACTACAAGAACTAATAGGTTGTTGTTTTTTTAAATACGGGGCAAAATTCAAGAAACGATTTTTTTTAAATCATTGAATACGTCCCGAATTGCACTCTCAGGATAGTTGATGCAGTAATATCAACCAAAGTGGTTTACTTCAAACCACAAGAGTATTCACTACCTACCCGAGGAGAAATAAATTTATAAAAAAAGATACAAGATGCTTCATTTTCAAATCATCCAAAATTTTGCCCAAATGCACTCAAAATCTGGAATAAATAAGCAATGTACACATTCTAGTAGTCCTATTTTACAAGTTGCATTTCTGTAGTGTATGAAATTCCATGATAGGAGTAGCGAGGTCTTTTTTTTTAAAGTGTGCTTTTATATCAGTACAATTATTCTTATTTTTCCCGAAAGGAACCAATTTTTCAGCTCATACTACTAGAACTTCATAATAGCAGTAAAACACATATCGATAATATCTATTTCACGATTTCACTCCTGAAGATGATTGCAATCACAGAAACGCTTGCATTTAATTCACCGGTTAGGGGAAATACCTATCCTCACGAGCGCAATTTAAATCAATATTTCTTTACTCTTTATGTCTATTTTTAATTTTCGATTTGTTTCCCTCATGATCTTTGCATCTTCCTCCGAGAACCACCAGCGTGCTCATCAACTTATTCCTCCGTGCGATTTCAAATTGATGGGCAGGATTTCTTCAAGAAGTGATGGCTTTTCCTTTAAAGGGACACAATGGCATGAAAAATATTTAGACATAATGAAATGGACCCTTACTGAAATCATTTCCACAAATTTGAAAACAATTTCAGTGTTTACATTTTGTGAAAGGCAAAAATAACTAATATTATTTTCCTTCTAAGCTTCACTTCTAAGCCAGAAAAAAGTATGGTGTCACTTTTATCCTTTACCTATTAAAGGTTTTGATGAAAAAAAGATAAAGTGTTTTGACGTACTGAATAAGCTTAGCATTTTGATATAAATTGCTCTTCTGTAAAGAAAATCAGTACCCGCACGCCTAGCTTGACAACTTTTAATAACAATTTCGAGTGAAAATGAACGAACGAACCCATAATTTTTTTGTATTACGCAAAACAATTTTAAAATACTGAGTCTAACGTATAATCAGTTGCAGAATAACACCATCTTTAGCCACTATCATAAGTGTTAATTCATGATTTAATTAGAAAGTTACCAATATGGCATTAGTGGTGAAATAATATAATTTTATTATGGACGTTGAATTTCAAAGCATCACTAATTTTTCCCCTGATGTCTTTATAAAGTTTTTCTGTTATCCTAAGGAATCTATTACTGTTCGCCATGTTTTCTGTGTTCGCTTGTTTTCAAAGACCTTCTATAGAGCTTATATGTTTATTATTAAAACCAATAAAATGTAGGGCGTGCATGCTTAAACAACAGGAAAAACGCGACTAGAATAATTTATCATTGTGAGCAAAAATACTAGTAGTGCAGCAAGTGTGTCGTGCGTGCGTCATCTCAAAATCTGGGCTCAAAATACGTACCTCAACTTTTTTAACTCTCAGATATCTCCTTTTTATATTTAAGCATGTTTCACTAATACTGATAAGACACGGACTCTCACGTCTGTGTAAGTCAAAAAGTGCATCAACCTCTTGTTTGAGATCTATAAGACCTGTATTATTTATCCGCTTTTAATTCAGCATGTTTTTTCTGATGACGATGTAATTGCTTTCCATATCATACCACTCGCCATACCACGCGACTTTATTTTGAATGAAAACAAACCGTTGAGAGCGGAGGAGAGAGGGTTACGACACCCGAATGTTCCTCACTAATAGTTCATTCACGACTTGCAAACACGATTGCAGTAAATTCCATTAGAAGAGATCCGAGATAGCGTGCGCTATTTGCCCATTTATGAAGCTTCCAATGACCTTTAAGAGCAAAGAGCAATTTATGCTCGGGGATGTTTTCTTAATCCGCGTGCCGAAAATAAGCATTTTCGATTTTGGTTATAATTACGCTTGAGTGATCCGAAGATCACTCCATTATTACTTCCCATCATATACATAAATCCAGGTGGAATCACAATATTTCCATTTCATATATAGGTATGTATTGGAAAAGCCAAATATGCTATCTCCCCAGTGATAATTACAAGCCGCAATTCAGCTGGCATTTTCAGAAAATTTCTTATTATTGTGAGATCGGACTCAATGGATTAAGCAGGTCCTGATGACATTTAAAAGGCGATATGTATGTAAAACGTTTTTAGCATATCTGGATATCTAGGCTTGTTTACATACAAAAAATAGATAACTACTTGTGTCTCAGGTACAATATGTGTTAAATGGAATAAAGCATGCACTCTATTCTGTTTAGACTGGTGAATTCATCAGGGTCACCATGTGCCCCACACAGGGTCTCCAATGACAACCCGCCCATTTAGCCACCGACATTTACCAATTCCTTTAAAAATACTTTTATAGGGCTGACTCCAATTTTGAAGAAATCATGGCCCCTAACATATTACATAATTGGTGTTGCCTTGAATGATCCTTAAACATGTTGAAGCCTGGGGGGTACGGTCTATCTGAGCCATTTTATAACAAATTTGAAATTTCTTAGTAAAAAAAGTAAAAAGTTAGTTAAGGCGTAAAACCAACGCCTATGTTGGCAAATTCTCGGCCAACTGTAAAATTTCCCGACGTTGCACTTCGAAATCCAATCCAAGCAACAGACTCAACTGCCGTAAAATAAGCAAATCAAGGCTAACACAGCATAGGCCTTCTGCTTGGTTTTGTAAGAGATTGCGTTTTTAAAATGATCGATCTTTTGGTTAGATTTCAAGCAGAGAAATGTCTTTGGTTTGATAGAATAGAAAATAACAAATGTAATTTACATTCTGTAAAGATACGGTATCAAAAAGGCTTCTGGATGGAGTAAAGTAATGAGTCACAAAGTCGAGTTACGTGCATGTTCCCCTATACCAATTATATGTGCTGTGCATGTGCATTTTCACACATTGTCGTTTCTAGGGAGGATGTCAGCATTGTACTTGTTGTAATGCTGACCACCACTTTACTTGCCCGAGGTATTTAAAATATTGTGGAAATATATGTTGAATTAATAATTTTTTATTTTTTTTATTTTGGCCATCTTGGTTGGTGTCATAATGGATCCAAGGTCTCTGGGCTGTTCCCGGTCTTTTTTAGAATGGGAGGAAAGAACAAGCTTAGTTTCGCTGATTACCTATAATAAAGGAAACGAGTTAATCAAATAAATGAACACACAAATTGTTTTAAAATTTGTGGGGCGGCGTTCGTAATTTTCAGTATTGGGTCCATTTCCTTATGTCTGACTATTGTTCAGCCTTATGTGCCCTTAAAGTCCATAAGTACCTTTTTTTCACAAAGAACCGTAATATAAGGTGTGTGCAATATCCTAATACTAGCAATTTAGAGCCAAAATAGGCATTTGTGAAGTTGGAACAAAAAAAATGACCATGCTGATGTTTTTTTTATGGCTTTCAGGTATCAGTAACTTCATCCTAGATTTTGTTTAGTCGTCAATATAGTAGATTTCAAATTAAGTGAGGTTTTCTTTGCATATCCATGAGAATGATAGGATGAGAGGGTTCAATGCAAATGCCCATTTTGGAGAATAGGCCTGTTTGCCAATACAAACATATAGTACACCTCATGAAATTAATGAACATAATCAGGCTATTTCATTGGCGATTCCTATTACGCAAGCTATTTACATAGGGGGAAATAGATAGATTGACTGTTTCCCTACAACCTCGTCACCAGAGTTCACAGTGAGGTGTTTAATAAAATAAATGACTACATGGTTTATGTTCGGGAAATAGGGCACACTATTTCCATTGGTTACTGGCTAAGGGCCTATCACCACTCACCCTTCGGAACAAGTACTTCGCGGGAAAAAAATGGTGTACCCTCTTTCCCTCTCATGTAGTCTGTATACTGTCGCCAATGGTACACAGTTACTTCAACGGAAACCGGCTTACTGGAAAGATGAATTCAGTTCGACAATGGAATGTGAAAAGTTAATGATAAAAGACTAATGCCATGGTTAGCGGGGATGTCAGAGAACTCCTCCTCTGCTTTGCGACTAATCATTATTATTATTTCTCCTGGCTTGTGATAAAGAACTATTTTGCATGTCAAAGTAGTTTATGCTCAAATAACAACGTTTAGTTGAAATAATTAATGATGTTTTCACCCTGATACTTTATTTGAAACCACACCAAGCTATCTTTGTTCAATTTTTTTTTCATTGGGGTGGTTGACCGCTTCTGGCACCTTTCTTGAAAATGTTGGTAATGGTCCTCCCCGTCATTGTTTTATATTACTAGTGTTTAGTCATACATATTTTGTTAATGGTTGTCCTTGTATGTGGATACAAAATTAAAAAATATTCTGAATCTTGGAATTATTGAAACAATGTATTTGCGGTAAAAACATTTATTTACAAATTACACGAATCCGACGGCGACTATTATCGGCCCCCTACGCCGTGGCGGCGCACTCACCATCCGCAATGACTGGGGGCCATCTTTTGCATTTATCGCTATACACCGCGTTTACGTTGTACGTGTTACCACAAAGAACTTGAAAAAAAAAGAAGCGCTAATTTTGATCAGTTCTGACGGCAAAAACCAACACTATTCACTTTATCCATTTGTATATCATGGGCGGCTCAGGAAAAAAAATCGATCCACATGGGCCACGGAAGTGTCCTTTCTAAAACACCAACAACCCCGCATCGGAAGATGTCACGTTTCTCAGCAAATACGATCGGTATTTGGGGAAACTATTCAAGTTTTCACATACACGAATTATCAAATTCTATTGTTACTTTATTTGTTGGATGTTTGAATTTTACGAAAAATATTTTTTTCACGCGGCTGTTATTACCAATTTTTAACACGTCTTCTAACCAACGCGTTTCATTTCTCAGTCACGCAAAGTGGGCGAGGATAACCTTCAATTTTTACATACAACAGTAAGACACTTGCCTGGAATTCCAGTTTAGGCCAGTCCCTGACACCTTCCAGAAATCCATGGAAATTAAACGGTGAATGTTAACATTGCAAAAAAAGGTAGGTTGTAATTCTATTATCATGATGGGTATTATTTAGTTCGTAAGCAATAGCGCCTGTGTGTATGTGTGTTGGTGGCCGGGATGCCCACCAGTAATGGCGGCGACCGTCGAGGGTGTCCTTCGAGGCTTCCCGCGGGATTTTCGTGTATAACGGTACTTGATAAGCGTCATAAAAGTTTTTACTTGGCCATAAAATAATTCCTCTTCCTCTCATGCTCACGGTGGAAAGGACAGACCTAAAACTTGTATGAGGGGCTAACCTATTGGAAATTTACATAGTATAGTCCATCACAGTTAGTTATCAATAGGAATCAGTCTTTTCGACATTTTATCAGCCAGTATGCATGAATGTTAGAGAATGCTATTCACGGTAACAGGTTTGAATGAAAGGTCTAGATCATTAACAAACACATAAGAAATTACAATATTAAATACATTCACCTGGTTATGACTGAAAAAGGTGTACCCACAGATTTTAAAACAGGTGTATTCCAGGTGGTCAGGCGGCGCTCAACCAGCAGCTACACAAATCCTATAGTAACAATAGATTCACCTGTGTAACGGGCCTGGGATGGGTTAGAATCTGTCAGGTGCAAGGTGTGAAACCATTTACTACTGGTATGTGCATAATACTATCCAGGGTGTACAGGTGAAGCTTTTGTGTCCCTACTATCTAGGGTTAAAATATGTTACAATGACTGTGAGCAGACTGGCATCGTACTAACGACTTCTCCTTCTGTGCATGCATTGACAATCT
Organism: Ophioderma brevispina; assembly: GCA_023653785.1. Classification (NCBI taxonomy): domain Eukaryota; kingdom Metazoa; phylum Echinodermata; class Ophiuroidea; order Amphilepidida; family Ophiodermatidae; genus Ophioderma; species Ophioderma brevispina. The sequence continues at coordinate 28,917 of JAMKCH010078147.1, read as the reverse complement.
AGTTAATGTGGAATTGTGATTTGCAAACTATAAATGAATTCAGAATTGGTGGTATATCTATAAAAGTGTCTAAACAATTCCTGAGTAAGATTAGATGTGCAGATCAAGTCTCAAATCTTTCACTGTATAGTTTTTTTTTTAACTAGGAAAACGTTGAACACGACCCGTGGACAGGATCACGATTAGAATAACATAAGTAGTAACATGCCATTAACCTGTTAAATATTTCAAGCGTATGAGACTAGTAGGAATTACCAGAGGGTTATACTGTGGTGTTATGGCCACCTCGGAATGCTGCTATGACTTAACAAGGCAAAAGAAAAGTGGATATATAAGAAGAAAAAGTCAACGTCGGCCTCTTCTGGAGAGTATTTCATTACCCCAGTGGTTAGACGAGTCAATATCGCCAGGGAAACAAACAGTTTTAAAGGTGTAATATCAACAAGCCCAGTGGGCAATCGGCGCTGGTGGAACGTCGAAAAGCCGTCGAGAGTTTTAGAAATTTAAACACTATTTATTAGAAAAATGCAAAGCATTTGACGTCGTTTTTAAAACGTCGATTCAATTTGAATTTTCGCCTGTTAAATTATAAAAACCGTTCGACCTTTTTCGCCGTGCGACGTCCGTTTCGACGTCGCTCTAAACGACTATGCCCGAGGGTTAGGTTAGGACACTCCCGGCGCATAGCTAAAATAGTACATCGGATTCGGATGCAACTTGGTAACAGTACTTGAGCTCAAAGAGAAATAATAAGGATCCGTTATATAATTACGCGATTATCCTTTCAATGGCCAATACGATTTTTTTCGAAATAAGGGGGATAGTCCATTCAAAAACAAGATGTTGTTATGATTGTGTACTTTGGGTTCGTGACAAAGGTAAACTTTCGTCACTTGAACTAGGCCATCTATTCAAAGGAATAACCTCGGCGAAATAAAAGCCCTTTTACATAAATATTAATAAATATTATGGTTAACATTTTTTGGGTATGTCAATCCGTAAACGTTTCACAACTTCTTTAAACAAGAATTTAAAATTGCTCTTCAATTTCTTCTCCTTGAATGTCAGTGACCAGTTATGTACATCATACTACATTGGCTCAAGAAGTAATTAGTTGGGTCATTTGAGCAATTCCGTGACCATGGAGGCAGAGCATCATTTCGCAGTGGATTTGTCTTCTATGAAGGTAATGAACAAATTGAGCGGGGTGCCCCTCGTGAAGGCGTGGGCGGAATCCAGGAGGGGGAAAATTCATAATACAGGGGTCAAAAATTAAAAATGCTTGACTGCTGTAAAAAGGTAACCAAAGGTTCGTCTTGTTACAAGGATAAGAAAGGTACAGTTTGACTAACCACACTTATGGTTAGGGAGAATGTAACACAAAAATCGTCAAATGCCAAAGGTCATCACGCGAGGTTAAATCTTAAATAATTGCTCCGATTTCTTCAAAAAAATGGGCTCAAACCTGTCATCTTTCTCAGAGACTGAAACACCAAATCATTATGCACCGTCTAACTAACATATTTTTAAAAATTTGGAGATCAATCGAGGCAATGGGGTTGTTTTTATCTCGATAAACAAAATACCAAATAAGAGTGTCAACTACTTTTGTTTGCCATTTCCCTGGGGAAAAGGTTAACAATTGAGACCATTTTTAAAGAAATAGGTGCAATAGTAAAGATTTAACCTTTGTGCTTAGTGATGACCTTTGACATTGAACGAATTTGCCTACCTCGGTAACCAATACCTTGTAGGTAGTACAAACTTATACCCTGTTTTAATCCGTATAACAGGGGGGAAAAAAAGTACACTTTGGTGAACCTTTTTAAAGCAAATCAAGCATTTTTCATTTTTTTGACCCCTGTATTATAGGTTTCCCGTTTGTTTTTTAAAACTATTTTGTTATATTTCATATGTGTGGTTAAGTTACATTTGTCTATTTTTAAAATTGGTACAATGCTCTGTTTGTAAACTTAATTTAGTCTTTGGTCAATTATAGGCATATTTGGATCAATGCTATATAATATCATGCTCATTTTATTCGTCCAAATATACGTAAATTTCGTGTAATCATGGGCTTAGGCAAATAATGTCTAAGGGGGGGTTTAGTTCGTTTTTCTTTTACCAAATGTACCGTCTTTGACCATATTTGTTTTATTTGATCTTCGTCTTGAATCATGCATGCATGTGTATAGATATAAGCTCTCTTATATATATACTTCCCTTTACCTCGCACCTTTTTCATTTTTCATCATTTTACATCTTTATTTCTCTTTGTTTATGACTTCTTAATTATGTTGTCTTTTTTACATTTCTTGATCATGAAATTGGACATTAAATAAAGGTAAACTGAAATGACTTTGGACAAGTTGATCACTTTATTTTGGGCGTCCGATTGGTTAAATATATTTACAAAAATCTAGAAAATTTGAGAGCAACGGTTTTGAAAAACTGTGTATGCCATGTTTGAAATCCAAATGATGTCAGACTTAATCCAATAACCTATCCGTCAATTTGTTCTGGCTGGCGCTAGGCAACACGGAAAGATAGTGGTCTACACTGTATTGTGGAAATACTGTGGGACGAATTGCATTGATAAAGTATGAAAAATTAATGAACAAAGTGCCGTCGACCCAACAGGATGAGAGACCTCTATGTTTCTAGACGACGAAAACTAAATGAACATTAATGAAATTGCAGTGGTCATACTCTGTAATACAATGTTTATTGCAAAATTTTCAAGAGATGCACAATCCAATTTTCTAAGACGACTTGTAACTTAACCAGATTTGAAATATAATGCAAATAGTGTTAAATTTAAAACGGGCACACCTATATTATTTTTTCCCCTGGATTCTGCCCACACTTTCTCGAGGGGCATCCCGCTAAATTTGTTCATTAACTTAATAGAAGACAAAGTCATTGAGAAATGATGCTCTGCTCTTCCTTTTACACAGTCACGGAATTGCCCCCCAAATGACCCAACTTTAAAGCGCTAGTGATATCCTTTAAATCCGCCCGGCAATCAAAAGGACAAATCACTTCAGGATAGGCTTTTTTTTGGAATTCAGAAGTGTTATTAGGATTGCGGTGTCCTCATTCAGAATAAATTCACCTCGAGCTTCTACTGTGTGATTTTAACTCATCATTTATTGGCAAATGAAACGAAGATGAAACAAAAGTCATGAAAAAAATGTTGTTTGCCAAGCGTGACTGAACATCTTTGTGACAGAACCAAGACCCGTAACGTATTGTTGAACTTTCATTTCTATTCAATTCACACGTGTTTAGAAGAAAAAAAGTAAAGGAGTATCCAGGCACCCTATATGAAAGACAGCATATGGACCGTGCACATGTCTGAGATATTTTACTATAGAACACCGTATTCAATATTGACGTCAGCCACCAGACAGTTGGTGGACAAGATGCATATTCCCGGATACAATACATTAAGCTGTTAATCGATCATTGTTTAGCGATTGCACAGGGATAATTGAAAGGTGCAATGTATTGTCGTACTGGAATGGTTTAATTTGTCCACCAACAGGCTGGCTATTCAATACGGTCTATAAAGCTTTGTTTTAATAATCTCATCCATGATAGGCACCAGTTCCCTGTATTTCATATAGGTCGGTTAATACCCATGGTGGTTTGATTTCTTCTAAAAACGCGGTAATTGAATAGAAATGGTGTTACGCAGCAAATTATGGCGTTATGGTGCCGCATAAATATGTAGGTCACAATCCCCAAACAACTTTTATTTAATGACTTTTGTTCGTCTTGTTTCTTTTCAACTCAATGATGAAATATTACGACCAACTGTTAATTGAACGCATAGTAAGGTTTATTTATTCGTGACAGAGGTATAGGTATTTTGGTTGACATCATGAAAAAAATCAGCTCAGCTAAATCGTGGTGGTGATACTGAACTATTTTCAACTGCATGGGCAGTATAACAATTCTTTGCACGTCCAGATAAAAAGGATCACAATGCCTTGTCCTCTGCCATCCGGGCGTTTAATGATAACAGGGGCCATAATTTGGCTGGAGCCATGTAGTGTGAAGTTACATCCACGTCACTGATATTAGAAGGAAATTGAGATGATATTTGATCATTTTAAAGAAAATGTGACTTTTACATTTGACATACCGCAGTATTGAAAGGTATTATATTATAAGTATGCAGAAATGTGTTAGTTCGCCGATATGCCTAACCAAAGTCCTGATCCGAGCACTTTGCCCTTCGATGCGATGGCCTGGTAGTGCTAAAGTTACGAAGAGCTTACACGTTCTGCTCGTGAATCTTACATTAATATACAAAATTTAAGTGAAAATTTTAGTATTGCAAATATTAACCATACTCGCGTGGTCATAAATAAAAAACGTCATTTAGCGCTAAAACACGTCACAGTATATTAAAAATGATACAGTTCACTTCATTCAGCCCCTGGATAAGAACTTGCGCACTAAGATGGCACGCGTATAGCACGCCAAATGTACCATTAATAATTTTCGATAGGAAGGAAAGACATTTTTTTTGATAAACCTGGATTTTCTACCCTACAAATTAAACAACCTGGTCTTCGATCGAAAAACCTGTGTTTTTGACAAGCTTTTTGTTATTGTAAAACCAGTTTCTGGCACTCGAAAAGTTTTCGTTGATAAACATGCTTATTACAGTGGAACTTGGTAATTGCCAGACAAGCAAATGTTTCGATATAAAATTATTTTCCATTTTAAAACAGAATTCGATCGAAGCACAGTTATTCGCCGAGACGACCATTATTTATTTCGATAAAAAACAATGTTGTTTTTTTAATTGGACTTTTCTAGCCTGTCAATTCCTACTCCTCATGTATACAACAAGCAAGAACAAGTTTTAAAAACAGTAGAAACTAATAATAAGCATCCTTAAAAATTTATCCCAAATCTTTGTGCTTACTCAAAAATTGCGATGGATTGTTCAAATCTACGAATAAGATCACAGATCATATATAACAGGCAAAAAAAGGGAGGGGGGGTCATCACAAAAAATTTGGACCTCCGTTGTAACGATAGCTTAGTGGTAGGCGGGCAAGGTAATTGTATATTCGCATGTGTTGATTCAGACGTGACGAATTACCTAACAGCGAGTCACGAAGAGATATCATATGATCATGTCAATCGCAGCAAGCGAATCTGACCAGAAGTTATAAAACTGGGTTAACGGGACGAATTCAATTCCGCCCGCTGTGAGAATCGAAATACCTAGAATTTCAGCAAGATCGTGGATCTATAAATATAGGATTGTTTAATTTCTTTACAAATACTTGTTTATTGAACCTGAAAGAGACGACGGGCACGTTTTGTATTAAATATTAATAAAACAAAAAAACAACCTAAAACAAACAAAAACCAAATATAAAATTAAAAACACATAACTATATTATCAGTATGTTGAATCTCAAGATTCTTCTTGACCATGTACATTAGATACCTTAAATAGGATATGCACATAGGAAAAAAAGTTTGATTAATCCTTCTTGAGCCAACATTTTGACACAAAATAAGTCAGTTCCAAAAATATACTTTTTCTAATAACGTTTTTTCTTCAATTTGATACCTCATTTATGATTACTGAGTACGTCCGAATATCCTTATATTGAAAGTGGCACTTATTCGAGCTTTTCAGTTGGAGCTGTACTGCAGCCTAAAATCTTCCTCCTCCCACGTTGCCTTAACCCTTTCATTATGATACACACTTCAATATCTAATGAAATGTACACTTACCGTCCCCCACACGGTTTATGTGGTTTATTTTGTTTGAGGTTTCCGTATTATAAGTATGTTAAAAAGTGGGTCACCTTATGAAACACCCATGAATAAACAGTCGCTTTGAAACTTTCAACTTTCACACAAAAAATAATGCAACTGCTTGTCAGCATTCACCTACATTCAACTGTTACAGACCCGTAAGATGTGCAATGATTTATTCACTTTGAGCACATACATAATTATCATATTCATAATATAAAAGTATAACCTGGTTTGTGCGCATACTGGTTGTGTGTGAAACAAATAGAATGAAACAGAAGAGCGGAGAGAAGCTTCGAGAAGAATGCTCAAATGTGTGGATCTGCTGGAAAAGTATCTCTGAACCATAGGTGGCGCACTACTGCACTATACATGCAGGAAAAGTGCTATAACATTGTATATTCATACAGAAAGCATGGGAACAATTGAGATGTTTCTAAAAGCCTCAAGAATCATGATGTCAATGTGCTATATTTAGCACATACTCAATATAGACAGTACTGGATCCTTCTGGGGTTTTTGAGAGCTTATAAAGCAATTGGAGAGAGAAGAATGCGGCATATAATCATAACAACTTGCGCCAAGTTTTGAAAGAGATTCTCATAATATGACATTAATTTTTTCATAGTGGTACACGTTGCCATATGTAGTCTCAGCTCCACTAGTTGTCATCCGATTGTGTAGCCGTCTTCTGTTTTGTATTTCGTGGCCTCAGAGTTATCAAAGGTTAAACAAGCTACAGCACTGTTGGACTTTATATTTAGTCGAACTCCAAGCTTCGGGAGTCATTAGGAGCTGGTATTTTCTTCAGTAAGGACAAGTCGTGTTGACACGTCCCACTATTGGTAATTGAATTTTACGGCTAGAATAAGTCGCCAGGACGGTCTGTAAGTCCTGCAATCTTATACTAGTAATCTTGCTGCAAGCCCGCGTCGCGGCACACACCAGGTAGTAAGTCTAGTAGTAGTAGTAATTAGCACAACTTTATTTAACAACTGTACCTAATCGATGCTTTAATGTAATTAAGTTAATACACGATCAAAAATAAATATTTTGTTTTAAAATCTATAAATCAATGTTTACAAATGTATTGTCTAGTTATTCCCAGAGTTTTGAATCCGTAATTTAGAGGTGGTTTTGGCTTGTCAAATTGACTGAATGCACGCCAGATGTCCCTACTACTGTTGTTACAGTATTTCTCGTTCGTCTGGCAAACTTTGGGTGCAAAATTTACATGAAAAAACGGGTTTTGTTATGGGGGGTTCTGACGCTTTTATAGCTTTTATTGTGAGTTTATTTCCCTCACAAATTTCCACATTATAAACATCAAGGTTGTTCGAGTGACCGAGAAACGGTTTCATTGCAATTTTTGAAAGATGTAGATCCTTTAAGTAAAATTAAAGCTTAAAGGACCCATGCCATGAAAAATTCAGACATAAGAAATGGGACCCTTACTGCAAAACCCACACCATTTGAAAAAAAATTGGGATGGTTTACATTTCTTAAAAAGAGGGAGAGTTAAAGGTAATTCCTGCCACGGAAAATCAAGATGTTAACATCTGTGACAGAATTTACAGTGTGGCTAGCATGTTATTTTACACAATTTAAAAGCATTCAGCCCGGATTCAGATATTGTACTTCGGACTTGTAGTAAGATATGATCTGACAAGTGAAAGATCGATTAGCCGTGATTAGCACATTACGATATAGCAATGGTCTTGGAGCTGATGACTGCATGATTTCAAGTTTGATAAATGCTGGCAGTAATGCAGGCATCCTTGGCTATTGTGGCAGAAAGTGAAGCTTACAAGGAAAATAATATTAGTTGTTTCCTTTTTTTTACAAAGTAAACACAAATTGTTTTCAAAAGTGTGGAAAGTTTTCAGTAGTGTCCGTTTCTTAGTTGAAAATGTTATATTTGCCATTGTGGTTCCCATTAAAGGCACATTCAGTGATTTTGCTAATCAGATTTTTGCATGTTTTTTGTAACACGTTCAGGTATTAATACCTGCAAGTATGAGACCAAAAGCAGCCTAATAAGGACAAAATACGGCATGTTAGTAATATGTGCGTACGGGACACTAATACAACACTATATCTTTTGAATAATGCTGTTTTCCTTTCTACACAATTTTCGTTGGAAAAAATAACTTATGAGAATTTTATAGAGTTATCCTTCCACTTTTCAGATGTTCTTGCAAATTTCAAATATTGGACTCTTTTGGGTGATATCACTGATTGTGTCTTTAAGTAAATTAATCTTAAGCTTTGTTGGAAACCCTGAATCAGTGGTTACTACATAAAAACTACATGCATATCGCGATATAACTTCAAGTCGTGTTTTCCCTATTCATGCCTTCTCTCAACTTCCTTGACCACTAAAGCGCTATTGACTAAAGGGGACTAGGTCATTTCAATGAAAGGTCCTGTAGTAATCTCGTTACGTACCGCCGTGAGATCTTTAGAGGAAGAAACATCAAAATGTGAGATGATACTATTGAAAAGCAGTGTAATATCACTGACACAGGCGATGCCTGTAGACACGGTATAGATATTTATTAGCTTCTTGCCAACCACGTCTACATAGAAAATCCTGAGGTTATGTGTTTAAATGTTCTGTTTTCCCCGTTTAACATGTTTATATATTCGCATAAAGTTTAACGGTTTTGAATATTCCCTGTGACATTTCAAATTTCGGATAATGGGAACTACGCGTACTTTTTAGTATTGGTTTCACTAGTCGTAAAAAACCTAATTCAGAGAAGCTTTCAAAGTTGCTTTCGGGATGTTTTGATGTTAACCACCTTTATAGTTCGTTGAACATGCTGCACATTCAGTACATTTAAGGTCGATGGCCGATCGCTAATAGCATCGTCCCCAGAAGCCGAGAAGATTTATTTTTTTTTTTTTTTTTCTACCGGAGGGTCAACATTTGGTATCATAAGAAAAGGCTACTATTTTTCTATTTACCCTGTGAAATATTAGAGCCAAGGATGTTTGGTTTGGGAAGTTATGAGCGAAAAGTACCCCATTTTGGTCAGACCAATATTAATGTACAGAGTACTCTATGGGGCTTAAAAATCAAGTTTTGAGTTCGCCATTCAAAATGCTGAAATTCGGCGCGAAATTTACAGATGGGGTTTGAGTGAAGGCCAATCTTTCAAGACTGCGAACACTTCATATCCTAAATCGGCATCCCCCTTTAAATAGCAAGCTCGGTTTATGGGTGGGAGGGTTGGAATCTTTAAAATAGAGACCTAAATCCGGGGGGGTACTGACCCAGAATTGGGTAAGGTGTGCGTACATCGGTAAGAAAAATCGACATGTTGATAGTGACCAAATTGTACAAAAATATGGACCCATTTATATAGTGATTCGAATATTTCGACCCATTTATATAGTTGGTTCCAAATTTTCGCAACCATTTATATAGTTGGCTTTGAAATTTCGACACCATTTTCTAGTAATGGCTTAGCAAAATCGGGCCCATTTTCAAAGGTAACCTTTTACCAAATCGAATATCAAACCATTTCATTGTGATTTTAGCGAAAATCAGAAAAAATCGACCCAGTTTCATAGTAAATTGCGCGACCAAAAATTGAAAAAATGGACCCATTTAATAGCAGCAGACATCAAAAAGTGACCCATCTTTATAGTAGCCTGGTGGGAAAAATGATCCAGTGTTATAGTATGAGGCGTGAAAATGTAACCCATATCGGCGGCACAGATGTACCTACCTTTTCCACTGAACCCCCCCCCCCCCCCGGGCATAAATTCCAAGACAACAAAAAGAAATCTGAAATGAACAATGGAATGTAAAGGAGCCTCCAAGGTTTTTAATAATGCCAGAAGTTTTGTCATGAAATACCTGCCTATTTCCAAATTAACAAATAAACCAAAACGAATTAGGCCACGTGTTTTCGTATGAAAACGAAGTGTTAGTTGTTGTCCGCGTATGTAGCAGACAGAAAAGGGTATGATCCGGGTGGGGGTGGGGTGGGGGGTTTTGAAGTGTGGTTTGGGATCGCGCGGCCTCGGGAGTCTGGAAGTAGGACCCAAATCTATACCAATTTTGCAAAAAAGGGGACCCATAGCTATACAAGAGATGCAAATTTTGGGCCGAATTCAAACCCAAATTTGCCATTTCACTCAAAAGGTTGACATAAGCTAATTGCAAAATTTGGCTCAGTGAGGCATTGGACTAACTGCCAACGTTTTTTCGATACTTTTGGTTCCGATGCGAAAGTGTCACTAATTTCCAACAAATTGAGAAATTGGAAACTGAATGAACCATTGCTATACCAAAATCCCGAATGATTCAGCAATGGTAAATATAAAAGCTAGTTTCATAAAATGAAAGGTACACGGTGACCCTTTATTTAAAGAATTCTATTGTTAAAAGGTATCATCGTTTTATGCAAGCAACCTGAATTGCGTGTTCGTACTTGTACGTACTAATTGTCATATTTTCCAAAAATGCATATCAACCATTCATAAAGAATACAAACGATTTTACAAAGAACTGCCAGGACTGTTTTTAAAAGGGCATTCGTGATTCTTCAACCTTCTGTGTTGTTTATGATTTCACTAATATCCTTGAGAAAAAGGGGGGGGGGGGGGCCTTATCCAAACATTCAGTTGACGATCTGCGTTTGGGTGTGATGAGCACTATGTATCGCAGTGTCACATGGACCACTGTACTTTAATTTCTTTCTCTCAGTTTACGGACAGTAAATACAAAATTGCGAATTTATGGCAGAGCGCTCGAATTTGCACGTTAGATTGGCAAAAAACAAAGACTATACTATCCAACGTTCCAGATGATACAAAAAATCTCAACTTTGGACGGTCGGGGGGGGTGGGGCCCCTACAAACGCCGAGGCTGGGGATCACGAAATGCCCCGGTAAAAAATGGGAATTCAAATCTTCAGACAATGAAGATGAACTTGGTCTAATAACAAACTGAGTGTGGCAGTCGAAAAATTATGTTAATACATACGTCACAGATAAGTCCAAGAGGTTTCAAATCAAATCGTCAATTTTTAAGTACGTGATCTCGAGAGGTTTTTGAAATCTTACATATTTCTTTGTAAATGTTCTGGGGTGGAAAAAAAATAGACATCCTCCAATTTGTACGTCGGTACTGATGTCCCGACATGGCCTAGAATTACCAATCCTAACTTTTGATGGTGGGTAAAATATTGTATGAAACGCAAACTTTAAAATAAGAAATTTTTATGGTATGATATAAATGAAATATTTCTCCTAGATAAACGTAATTGAATATCAAAATAGGAGAACTTAAGTGAATGCAGTCTTTTCTTGGTTAATGCAAGACCAACTTTTATAAGTGACACTTAGTGTTATTGCATTAAATCATGTTTTGTCCCTTTCAGTGCAAAACCAAGTAAGGTCTAGCACTTACGTGGTCGTGCACTGTAAAGGGGCCAAAAATGGTTTAATGGCAAGAAAACGTAAGTGACGCTTCCGTTGGTCTTGCACGGATAAGGGCAAAAATGTTTCAGTAATGTTAAGACAAACGTAAGTAAGCACTTTGTAAGCCAACGTAAGTGCAGCACGTACGTTGGTCTTGCACTGAGAACTGTAAACATGTTTAACGCAAGAACAACGTAAGTGCACTTAGGTTGGTCTTGCAATGAAATAAGTACCCTGACGTTAAAGCAAAGTAAGTGCACTTACGTTTTTCTTCATAAGGGAAAAAGCGCATTGACATAAGTTACATTCTTGTTCCCTTTAAAACTTTTTAATCATTTACATATCTTTACATATAGTTTAAATTAGAGGAGAATCCTCATCTTTCAAAATTAACCAAAAACGCAATTTCGTCAAAAATGTCACTTGCATTGTCACCGACGGAAGACCATGTAGTATTACACGTGAGTGCTGTGTCTCTGGGACTTTTATTTCTTAATTTCATAACACATTGGTTTCTCTCTTATTTTGGGTGTTTCTATAACCTTGTTTTTTCTCTGACCTTTTTTCGAAGGGGGGGGTGACTTTGGTGGGTGTATATTACGTTGTATCTCTAAAGTACATTGTATGTAATGCCTCTGGGTGTGGATCGCCTCCTTACATACACCGGTATCCTTTCGTGTGTGATGCCCCCCCCCCCCCCATTTTCCCACTCTCGCACCAAGTTTTTAGGCAACTTTTAGATTACAGACCTTTTGCTATTGTCCCACACTCCCACTCGCTTGAAGTGTTGTTATTTTGTATATTTAAGAAACTAAGCACACAAAGTCGGGATCGACGAGTCCCTTTTTAATGCATTCTGGAACAATGGGCAAAACGTTATACTTACAGTCTGATAGATAGAACGGGGATAAACCCCGTAGAGTTGTAATTCTTCCTCCGAGTCTGACGAGTCAGCGAATGAATATAGGAAATCACACGGTAAAGTCGAGAAAACGCCATCTGCTTTAGTCAATAGTGTTTAATAAGTGAACGGTTCAATTGACTCGCAATACTTTAAGTGAGGCCGAGGTTTTTATTCCTTTTTCTTTAGTATGTGAGTATGACAGATTTCAAGTCATTTTATGAGTTTTATTGCCAACAACCTTAGAGCTAAGACTTCGAAAGTTCCACATAATTCATCCATCAGAGCTGGTGCTCATTGAAATCAACAAGAGAAGAACAAATACAAAACAATACCACGGTTGGAATTTGGCCTTGATTGCCAGCAGAAGGTTGCATTAATTCAATAAGATTTCTGAATTGCCAAGGAAAAGAAACAGGCGATCTCCAGAATACTCATAAAGCTTGTCCTGTCTCCTCGAGCAATAAAAACCTCCGTCCCAGTATCATTGCCTCGCTGTACACGTGATGTCTACCAATCCTTCCGTGGGCATAGCTGGGTATCGGGGGGGACATATTAAGTTAGATTCAACCCGATTGAATACATAAAACTGGGGCATTACTCTATTTCAGAACACAAAGTGCCGATGACCACCTTTGAAATATCTGAAATAATTGCGGAATTGTTTTGTACTACAAATTCCCCTGTGTTGATATGATGTAAACCATCATTCTGAGTTGGCTTTCGTTAATGCGCAAGGCTTTCGATTTCGCGGGATTTCTCCAGGGTCTATGTCTAATCAAACGCCTTTGGAATAGACATTCCTTTACTAACGCTGCAGAACGCTGCCATAAAATTCCTGCCACAGTCTTGTAAAACCATTCTATTAAAGCTAGAATTGAGGATTAGAGGCTTCGCGTATAGCTGCAAGGCTGCATATAAGGGAAAAGGTCATATGACACAAGTTAAAGTTAAAGCAACTCTCAAAAATTGCGCAAGAAAAGAAATAATTTTAAAAACATTGCCGATAAAAAGTTAAACTGGTATAAAATTTACCCTGTGTTAATCTTTTCACCCTTAGGGAGCAGGTCATTATTTACGCCAGGAGGAATGGATTACTTATTTGCTTTTTAGCGGAAATCAAAATATCGCATCCGACCGTATTTTAGGATTTTTTTTCCAGTTCAGGTTCCCTCCTCTCTCCTAGATAAAATTTTTAATGCCCCCTCCTCACAAAAAGCGTAATCCGCCTCCCTCAAATCCCCCATTCCCTCTCTAGTGTAAAAATTAATCACCCCTGCAGATATTTTGTCTGATTTTTTAGTATGCGTTCTTGGGGACTTCATAACTGCATTGTGGTAAGAAATCACATCTTCTGCCTTCGGATTAAAAACTCGATCATTTTCCTTCCTAATAAAAACAAAATACTTTCGGACTTTTTCCCTAAAAGCGGGTCCTTTCGGAATAAAACATTCAGAAAAAAATAAATGCTTTAAGAATATCAAACTTTGCTTCTTGAAAAGTATCATTTCTATTTCCTACTATTGTGAAAGCCACAAGAAACGTGTATGGCAAGTATTTGCACAATAGAACAATAAACCGGTTGTCGGTCGATAAACCTGGTTTTTTCGGTCGCAAAACCTTGTTTTTTTTTTCAAATCGACAAACCAGGTTTTTCAATTCGAGATTGTCAGAGTTTTTCTCTTGATAACCAGACCAAACCTCCTGGTTTATTTCAATCGAAAAACAAGGTTTTTTTTTTTCGATTCGATTTTCAGTTTTTTTTTTTTTTTTGTTAATAAATCTGTTTATATAATATTCGAAGAAAAACCATGTTATCTGTTCTATGTGCCAATATACTTGCCATAAACGGGTGTTTTTCATTGGAATTTCGAAATTTTGAAGCCTATTATAAAGAAGATATTCTAAACTTTTGATGGTGTAATGGTTTTAAAGTTAACAGATAGAATGGGAAATACATGGTGTCCACAAAAATGGTGCAAGGCAAAAGCGCCCTCGTTGGAGGTGAACAAATCGAATATGTGTGTATGTACATCGTATCACTAACAGAGTCTTGGCTTTTGAATAAATACCGTTTACCAAAGCATCCATTTGGTTGTTGCAACCAGAGATATGGGCCCACTTTTCACAGAATGGGATACAAAGAGCGTCATGTTGACAGGTTGATAGTGGATATTGTTTTAAAAGACTCTTCGATTATCAAACAATAATGCAACACCGCTAAGTAATTGAATATCATTAGATAATGATAAAACCAAATTCGGATACCATTTGAGAATAATTTGATGAATGTCCTTTTCAGGATGATTGATTTAGATCAGAAAAAATGAAAGAAAATCATTCAAGATGTGCAATAATTAATTTGTTGGATAAGTCTATATCTTTCCTGCTGATGTGCTCAATTTTAAATGTTCTCAACTAATTTATGACGCAGTTCAGAATGTTTACACACTGAGAAAAGAAAACATTCATATGAAGTAGAAAAGATCAAGCATTGTAATTGTTCAATGAGGGATGAATTCTTTCGAATCAACATGCATGATTCGATTATGTTAAAGATAATCGCCATTCTGTAAAAAGTGGCACATTGTTCTTTCACCACACACCTCTCTTGGAATATTAACCATATCTCCGAATTGTAACAAAAACCAAATCGGTGCTTGCTAACGATATTCAAAAGCCAATACTCATTTATGACATGATGTAAATACAGTCACTACTTTTTTTTTTTTTCCCCTGCAACGAGGGGCAAGGTGCTTTTTGCCTTGCAACCATTTGTTTTGTGGACACCCTGTTACGCTCCCCGGTCAAAATACTCCCCCCCCACACCACTAAGTATAGGCTTTATACCTTATCTAAGGTTTCCTTGAAGAGGTGGGGCTACCTCTGGAAGCAGATCAGACCAAACTACCTGTGGTTTGGAACAGCAACACAGACAATGGAACCTCCTCTTGGTCTGGCCCACTGCTGGAGCAAGCAATGTCCATACAAACCAGGACCATAGATGGCGGAATTCAGTGAAAGCAGCCAGAGACGTTTATACCCATCTCTGGCTGGATCATATTTGAGTTTTTTGACACGATAAGAAGAAGAACCTTAGGTAGTTGGCAACCTCCACGTATCAAATCATGGCTAGTTTCATGCGCTGTAAACCTGAGTTTACCCCCTCTATATGTCGAGTGTTACAGCGCTGCCTATCCGTTTTTGAACTCTATGGGTGGCCGGTGTTTTCATAATCATTTCCAATAAATCTGTCCGAATAAATCTAACCGAGTTTAAAAACCTCTGGACTGATTTTTTTTCAAAACATGTGCACCCCTGGACATGATTTTTTCCTTTTCTTTTTTTGTCACCCACATGAGCAATTCGGCAATGATTCTTTTTCTCAACATGAGCAAACTCGACATGAGTTTTTTCTCAACATGAGCAAACTTCGACAATGAGTTTTTTTTTACACATACAACCAAAAAATCATGTCGAGTTTTCCTCATGTTGAGAAAAATCATGTCGAGATTTTGAAACTGTGGACATGATTTATGTCAAACCACCATAGAGAGAGCACAACTCGATGTATAGAGGGCAAACGGACAATAGCGCTGAAACTCGACATATAACGCTTCACACTCGAACAGATGGCGAGGAAACTCGATACACAGCGCATGAAACGCGACAGCGCGGAAAACTCGCATGATTGATCACGTGGAGCGTAAAAAACGACATGATTAATTCAAACTCACCAATAAGAGCACAACTGATGTATAGAGGGCAAACGGACAGATAGCGCTGTAAACTCGACATACCTGCACACTCGACATATTGCGAGGAAAAACTCGATACATACAGCGCGTTAAACTCGACCCGCGCTGTAAAACCCGCCATGATTTGATACGTTGGAAAGCGTGCCATATTATTATTGTGTATGTCTGCTAACGCTTCTCTTCATGACATTTCTGCTTCTATGCTGACTAGTGGGGGAAGTATCACCCTCTTCGAAATTTTCCTTTAGCCCTGGAGTGGTGCGTGGAATGGTAAATGTTTGCATCATATCCGCGTAGCAAAGTTTATCCACAAAAGATGTTCATGTGTTAAAGTCTGGTGACCTGGTCCGGCCATAGGAGACAACGACGTGTGTCAACATAACAGTCAAGAAGATATTCCTTGCTGAATATTTAATAACCGAGGTTGTCGGTTCGATCCGCCAAGCGCCATTGTTTTTTTTCTCGACCCTTGCGTGCGCTGGCCGTCCCAAGGGAAAGATTAAATATTCATCCTTGTTACCCTGGCGAAACTAATTATAGTTAAAATTTCCATATTTTGCTGTTTTGTGTCTGGAAATAGGCTTACTGGAAGACAAGTTCTCCGTTTTCATTCTTCCTTACTGAATGGAAGAAACTACAGATTTAAAACTCCATCAATATAAGCGTCCCCCAATAAAAAAAAAACTTGTGTGTACAAACTTCGATGTTTTATGAAAAACTAGTCTTTGCCATGATTATTTAAAGCTGAAAAACCTTCCATTGTAGGTCGAAAGTGGATTTTCGCCTATTATACCAAATTGAGTGTGTTTGGAATTTATGATGGTCATTGTGAGCCATACTAGGTCGTTGTACTCATTTCAGTATCAGAAGAAGAAAATGATAAGACTATCCACTGGGTACCATAAGCATGGGGTGATGGAAATTTATGGCAAGACAAATCCAAAAGGAAGTTCAATCACATTCTTTAGTCTTTCGACCCTCTGTGCAGAGGTCTTGATCACAAGTGAAATCTACTGCCGATGTTTCTGCGACGATCCACTCTTGATGAATTGTAGTTTTTTCAAGGAAATATAGAGTATGAATACGGGCTATTCTCAAAAAGTGACTTCCACTTCAAGTTTGAAAATTGGAAAAACAAAGTTGCACAAAAAATCTTTATCTAATTTTTTTATTAGCTAACTATCAAGCATCATGGAAACAACAAAGTTAGAACAACCACATTCCTATATTTTACATTGAACCTTCCAAATTAAGTTGTGTTTTAATTGTTTGGGAGCCTGTATATTCCGATTATCCAATGTGCATCTCGGATAAATTTTGATTTTAAAAGAAAGTCTTATACTTGATTTCATGAATTTCTGACTTAAGGTGGCGAGTCCTTGTTGCCCTGCTGGTCTCGCCCACATGTTTTTTTTGCACCCCCTTTGGGATTTTAAATTTCATAACCACATCACTATTGTTCAGTTTTGCTTTGTCTTTGGGGTGCCCAAGCGGATGTGGGGGGGGGGGAGTGTGTTAGTTGGGCTTATGGCAACAGCAATTCTCTGCTTCCAACAATGCTTTGGAATCTTCTGCTTGGATCATGGGTCTTTGAGTTTTTAATGTGGTTTCAGTTTCTGTTGGATTTGCAATATTTGGGATTATCTTTCATGAACTTTGTCCATGGCCCAGTTAGGGTAACCACGCTCTCCAAGAGCTTTACGAATTCTTTGGCTCGTTTTCTTTTTTTGTCTCTTCATCAGTCACGATGTTCTCTTTTCTATCCCAGTCACACACCATTTACGCTCCCATAGCATCTGTACTGATCGGACACAGCGCCGCCGATTTCGTATCCGCATCGCTAATTGGCGCGCTATTCTTAGGAACATGCGCTACGTCATGGGACCCCCAGCAGCCAAACGCTGGTTAAAAGCTGAACAAGGAATGAAAAAAAACGGTTTCGCGGTTACCTGGATATCCGAAATCGACGAATCATGTAGTCGATCTGGATGTTAGAAACGGGTTCCTCACAAAAGAACTCATTAGCTCACTCGTTTTTGAGTGCCTGGACTTGACAGCAGCAATCGAATATTGAGCCAGCTGATGAAGGTAGAAAAAATGTTGTATGGATCGGATTTTTCACGTTTTTTCGTCTTTTTCAAAAATAAACCTATATTATAAACTAGTCCACCTAACTAGACAATTAGTTTTAGAAATATTTTGTGCGTAAATCGTTACGATATGCCAAGTATTTTGTGCAATCTCCAGTGTCAAAATCCGAATTACGCCTATCTGACCCGGTCCGAATATGTTAACAAGTTTGTGTACGGTCAGCGACTTGCATGTTACCGTCGAAATTTGTGAACTCCCTAGCGCATTGAGATTGCCAAGGTCCGCGGTGGCTCAAATTACTTCTGACCGTGATTCAACAATGGTCGGCGTTGTGTGCCAAGACGACACGGAAATGGGGTGATCAAAGTTTCTGATTACCCAGAGTTTATGGGAGGGGATGTTTCTTCCGATATACATTTAGCTAACTGAACCTTCTGTTTTCCTCGCGATTATGGTGTGTTAGTAGTTATTATTATTATTACAAAGCATTTTAATACCGCTCCACGAGAGACTGAGCGCTTTACAAAAATATGACAAGGGGGGACAAACAAAGAACAAAATTAAGGGAAACAAGTTATTTTTCAGCTGTCGCTTGAACACAGGGTCAGACTGCACTTCACGGAGAATACATGGAGATCGTTCCAAAGACAAGCAGCAGCGATTGTAAAGCTCATGTCACCAGCTTCGTTTGCAAGATCTCGAAACAATGAGCCGGTCGATCTGATGATGAGTGCGCATCGTTGCCTATATTCAGCATGATCCGTGTCTGGAGATGCATATGGCTGATAGATAACTTGGAGCCATATCATTTAAGGCTTGTAGATGTAACAGCATGATTTGTTTTTAATAGATTTCCTTTGTCTAACAGGGAGCCAATGCAGTTCCCTAAGCAAGTCAGTAGAGGACTGGTCCGTCGCAAGCCATCACCAACCGCTCAGCCTTGTTCTGCAGGCGTCGAAGGCGAGTAAGGTCAGCCTCACGCAAGCCAAGAAGACAGAGTTTGCATAGTCAAGGCGGGAAAGAACCAGACCTCTAACAACTTGCTGACATGCATCAGTGGTGATGAACGCCGTATCGCCAAGGTTATGTATGTGAATTACAAGATTGTACAAAACGAGGTGACTTGAGAATACATGTGAAGAGACTCATCACAGTTGACGCCATGATTCTTGATTGATGCTGATCTCTGGATGGATAATTCACCCAACTTCAAAGTATGTTTTGGGAAAAGCAGCAAACATTTCTATTAGCTATAAAAAAACTCTGTCTTCTCCTGGTTTAAACGAAGCGTGTTATGAAAATCATCCATCCTTTGAACATCATCAAGAAGATAACCTGGCGAGCACCGTTGACAATCACCCTCAGATCTGGGATCAAATTCGGCATAAAGTTTGTAAATCACAGCATAAGCATGGAAAGAAATATCAAAAGCACGCACTATTGCCAACGGGGATGGTAACAAATAAACCCATTGGGCCGATGATTGAGCCTTGCGGCAAACGAATATCTCAAAACTGGTTCAATCAGAGCATCGCCTCAATAACACTTTGTCACGCGAATCTCTTAGTAGGTGGAAAACCATGATTTGGCCCTGTGCTTAGGCCCATTTTGATTCCAGTCTCCTACAACATACGTGATCGACTGTGTCGAAGGCAGCAGACATGTCGAGAAGGACCATGAGGACAGCTTTATTTTTATCAAGGGAGCAGAGAAGATCATTCTTGAGCTTAAGAGAGCAGTCTCTGTACTATGATG
This sequence comes from Ophioderma brevispina, assembly GCA_023653785.1. Lineage (NCBI taxonomy): Eukaryota > Metazoa > Echinodermata > Ophiuroidea > Amphilepidida > Ophiodermatidae > Ophioderma > Ophioderma brevispina. Next base: position 9,183 of record JAMKCH010078147.1, on the reverse strand, counting down.
ACGCTTGTACGCAGATTGAAGATGGCTCACCAAGATTATTGCTGTCCACAGGGTCCATAACTTGACTTGATGCTGCCTTCTCAATGACTTTAGAGAGAAAGGGCAGGTTGGCTATAGCCCGATGTTTCTTAAGACAGTTTCTGTCAAGCAATTGCTCTTCTTAATACGGGTGTAAATAAAGATTCCTTTCAGAGCAGAATGGAAAATGCCGCTGGAAAAGAGAAGCATTACAATGTTTTAGTGAGTAAGTGATCCATATGTCAGTTCTCTTTGACAAGCCAAGATTGGATTGTATCCAAGGAACAAGATTTATTTGGAAATGGCGTTAATATCAGCAACGTCGTCACTTCCAAACAACTGAAATTATCATATAAACCTTGAGATACAGTGTCAGTTCACTTAATGTGGCACTAGCAGATGCTCTTTAGAACTACATCATCCGATCTTTCGACTTTCGCTATGAAAAAAGTCAAGAACTTGTTGGCATGTCAGATTTTTGGAATCAGAATCAGGTAATCTTGAAGCTTATTAAGAAGGCCGTGATAGTTCGATACATTTCTTTAGAGTTAGAAGAGTGCACTTGTCAGTGAAAAACCTGATCTTAATTCCATTATGAGCTTGCCAACCAGTTCCTTTTGCAGTCTAAATGTTCTTTGTCCTCTTCAGATCGACTTTTCTTCCATCAGCGTTCCAGTCTGCGCCTTTCATGTCTTGCTTCGTGGATCACCTCGTTATACCAGGGAAGCCTATGCTTTGACGACCATTGTCTTTTGTGATCAAAGGGCACACTTCACTTAAAACAGAAGATGTTATGGTGTTAAAGGATTCAGCAAGGACCTCAGGATCGCCAGAAGCGGGAAATGATTCAATGTTTGGCCATTTAAAAGGTCCATGGCCCGATCGCTATAGCCTCTTCCCCCAGAAGCCCAGATTTTTGCGGAAGTGGTCAACAGTTTGGTATCAGAAGAAGCTACTATTTTTCTCATTTACCCTGTAAATCTTAGGGCCAAAGGATGTTGTTTGGAAGTATGAGCGAAAATGTCCCCCAATTTGGTCGACAATTTAATTTTACACAGTACTCTATGGGGCTTACGAAATCACGTTTTTTGCTCTCACATGAAACTCGCAGTGAAATATCGGCGCGAACTTTACCAGGTGGGGTTTTTTGGGTTAATGCCAATCTATCAAGATGAAAACTTCATATCCTTAAATCGGCCATCCTGAAACCACTGATGATCAATTTTGGCATATTCACGAAAGGTTTTTGGTTATGGTACTGGGGCTTAGGTTTTTTGGTACAGCGTAGGGAACATTTGATTAGATAGTGGTAATCAATAAGTCCAGCATCCTGAGAGGATCCGGGGCAACTTCAACAGTTATGAAAGATCATCATCAATACTGTATAGCCCAATCAAGGATATGACCTGCTGTATGCGTATGATCTTCACATGCATACACCTCTGAAATGCAATACCCTCTGGACTCTGGACTCCTCTCAAGAGTAACTTGCATGTTCCATGTTGGATCGACGGGTTAAATGTCCTGTTCGCTTTTTCAACTTAAAAAAGTAGTGTTTATGTGTTTTTTAACAGTTAGTTAACCTAGACGCGTTTAACGAAACAACAAAATAAAAAATCAACGTTTTGGTCAAAAAGTGGGGAGTTTTCTTCTGGACCACTTCTCCTATAAATCACTAAAAAGCATTGAAATTCCGCGCTGTTTTTCCCTTTTTAAATCAGAGCAATGTGAAATTTTCTAACGTGAACCCTAAGCGTTTAAAACAATTTATCCTAAGTGTTTTTAGATACTAAAAAACACGTTTTGGTTTATTTTGAACACTATACTGTTGTTGAAAGCTTCTAAATGCCTTTGGTGTTTAATGGTGTTTAACGTCTAAAACATCTTGGTTTATTCCTCCTAAACGGCTGGCAAATGAATAGTGTTTTAAACAAGCGTTACGCGTTCTGTTTAAAAATGTCCATTGCTCTTGATTTAAAATGGGAAAAACGATACTGAATTCAATGCTTTTAGCAATTTATAGGAGCAGTGGTCTAACGAAAATACCCACCTTTTGACAAAAAGTTGGTATTTTTATTTTGTGTTTCGTTCAACGCGTGTAGGTTTAGGTAATTACTGTTACAAAACCTAAACATTTACTTTTAACAGTGTATACGCCGGTCTTTGGAATTAATTTAATGGCATATTCACACCGTATCTTCTCCATACTTCTGTTTGCAATGCATTTGTGCGGCTAGCAAAAACGGGAACAAGTCATCAACCTGACGAGGTGTTTTCTTCTCGTAGTCACGTATATAATTCACTGCTAGCAAAATCTCGATTTCCTGCGAAAAAGCCTACCAATTCATCAAGAAGTGGATCGTCGCGGGAAAATCGGCAATGGACTTCAACTTGTGATTAAGACTTGTTGATTAAAATGTCCATTGCTCTGATTTAAAAATGGGAAAAACGATACTGAATTTCAATGCTTTTTTAGCAATTTATAGATCATTGGTCTACGAACATACCCACCTTTTGACCAAAAAAGTTTTGTATTTTATTTTGTGTGTTTCGTTTAAACGCGTCTAGGGTGTTTAATACCTGTACAAACCCTACACTTTAATTTTACAGTGTATAGGCCGTCGTTGTGAATTATTACTGGCATCATTCACTAAATCTTCTCCATAACTTCTGTTTGCAATTCATGGTTGCGCTAGCAAAAACGGGGAACAAAGTCATCAACCGTGACGAAGGTGTCTTCTCATTAGGTCACTTTATCTTCACTGCTAGCAAAATCTAGATTTTTTGACTGTGAAAAAAGACTACCAATTCATCAATAGTGGATCGTCGCGGAAAATCGGCCAATGACTTCACTGTGATTACGACTCTGCCAGTGCCATTGTGGTCTGAAAGCTAAAAATTGTAATTCTATTTTGGATTGGTCCTTGCATAAATTTTCATCATATACTGAACTATCTACAATGCATATTTTTTTACCGAGAATAAATCATTGGTTGCTTTATAACGATTCGGGGTGCATGGGGGTGGTAAACCTCCCCAACTCGATCTTGTAACTCGTATTACCAAAATAGCTTGGTATTAAAGGTGGTGTTCCGATTTATGTGTATTGTGTTCTCTACTTGATATGAAGCCTGGCACTTGCACATACAACACATCAAGTACCGTGGGAAAACTTGCGTTTTGATGGTAGACGCATAATGCATGTTGCAAAGCCCTATTCAATACTGTGCTAATAAAAGTTGTTAACCACTAAAACTGCGGTTTTTTGTTTAATATCTGGGGAATGAAATGGATTCGAGGCCTCAAATTTCAGGACGACAATGAAAAAATACGGCCTTATCATCGAATCAAAATCGATACTACTTCCGGGTAAAACTGAGGGGGTCCCAAAGCACGATCGGAACCGCCTTTAAGAGAGGGTTATTACCCCGCTATTCAAGTTAATAGCTATTTTTGTTTGCAATCTTCCTCTCCGAAGATATAACAGCGAACTTGACCGTACATCAGTAGTTTTTGAGATTAGGCTTAATTTGTACTCGATATGAATGTTTGTTTTCTTCCGATCTGATATAAGTATTTGTGAAAAATAAAAATTTGTATCTAAAAAGTGGATTGTTTTCAAACAAAAAGTCCAAATAGTTAACTCATACTCTCACCTTACTCGTACCCATAACCATATCTCCATTATCTCAGTCTAATCCTAACCTGATATAGTCCCTTCGTTTTGTTTTTTCGTTCAACCTCATAGGGGATGAGTTTTTTCCCAAACGTATCATGATGTCAATATCGATGATATTTGAAAGTAAGTGGGTATACCAGACTGTTCCCACTACGTCTTGTCTATATTAGGCAAGAGACCACCTGACGAAAACTCCACAAACTAAGCTATTCAAAAAGCCAGGAGGGAGGTAGGACATGCCAACCCAACCACCTTCGGTTTTTATTCATTGTTCACTAGATCTCCTTTGAGAAAAGCTCATTCCAACTTTTGAGCCTGGTCCCGACCTCTGCGGTTGTTGTGGTTTATGGAGCAATGGCTCGTAATAGCCACCAGGCTATATTTTCTGTCTGTTTACGGACAAAAATACAAAATTGCGAACTTTCTTACACACACGACCGAATTTGCACTTAAGAGTTGGCACACATGGATTACGAATGTTAACAGTTCAGGTACTATGGAAAATCTCAACTTTTTTAGGTAAAGTCGGGGACGAGGCTGTGGATCACGAAATGGCCTTTAAAGCACAGTACTAAAAAATAGGCATCAACGATCCACTAACCTGATTGCTAGACTTTTCTAAGACTCACGGTCCTTCTTCCTGAGCGTTCCAGAAGTCATTCGGTTTTGGCTTGTGGTGGTTCAGATTTATTCACTGATAAGCTGATCAAGATTACTGTCATTGGAAATTACACTGTTGTGCAGCGGGGTTAATTTTATTAACCCCTACGGATTTTGAAATCAATAAGTATCATGATATACTAAGATTTATTGAACGAAGGTTTAAAGGGCGATTTTGTAATGTAGTGGAGGGCCTATGTACAATTTGGTGAAGTTTCATGTTAATTGTTGGCAACCCCTATAAACGTATACTACTGGGTCCTGCCTATTCAGAAAAACGATGGGCCATTTTTGTTAGGACCTTTAGTGACCTTGACACAGGTCAAAGGTCAAAATGGTCATACTCGTCCAAGTATATCGACCTTGGTACCAAAATGTGGCAAATTTCAAGGACATTGAAAATAATATTATTTTGTTATTTGACCTTCGTTTCATTGTTATTTGCAAAAACCTAATTAGAGACAATAAGATGCATAAAATTGCCTTTCGGTAGACCCCATGTTCCTGGTCAACTGCAAGAGCATCTTAGACACCTCAAGTTTTTGCACAATACATTCATCTATAAACACTCTTAACCCCTACCTACACTCCCCCATTATTTCCTTGTCGATTATCCCAGTGGGTTAAGTAAATAAAACAAAGAATGGAAGGATCGTCCGTTATTATACCTTGAAATAACCACGGTTCGCACTAGAGACAAAAGTATGTATGCTAGTTATGATGATTTAATTATATTTTAAAAAAAACAATCCATCCAGCCCGTGTCACTTACTTGTCTAAGCAAGATCAGTATAGACGTCACCCATCCCCGTGGAGGGGGGGGGTGGTACGCGTTTGGTTTGGGTAGGGACGTGCCCCGAAGTCGGAGAAAAAAGTAAGACCCATATAGCTATATCATTTGTTTCCAAAACCCGACTCCTAGCTATATCAGAGATATCAATTTTGGGCCAATTTACCCCAATTTTTCCCTTTTTCCTAAAAATTGTTTACATTTAAGCAAATTTGGACCTTTTGACTTCAGATTGAGGATCTTCGACTCTTTTCCTAAAGTCTTAGAAAAAATGGGGCTTTAATTTGAGAAATTTGACTATTCTCAAACAAATTTTGAGAAATTTGAAAAAATACCATTGCCATACTAAGATTGGCATGGAAAAGGGGTCATTGATATACTAGAATGCTAAATCAGACTGATATCTGTAGACAAGTCTTTCGTAGCATTTGCGTTTAGTTTTGTTGGGTTGTATTTTTTTGGTTTTTTTTTGTAGGTGGGGTTTTACATATTTTTATGTTGTTAAAGGTTTCTCCCATCCCTGTTTTCATTATTTTCCTGTCTTAAGTTTATTGGGTGTATGCAATAAGAGTCAAGATCCTATACCACTGAGGACAAACATCCACTTGCAGAGTATAGGTCCCTTGATCGATTCAGCGATTATCATGTGTTTTATAATGTTCATCATCACATTTCATTCCATATCTTGGAATCCTATCACAGACCTCTGGAGAAACTGTTAGATTGGTGGGTTCATTCTACATGTATACGTTTTATTGCTTACGCCTCTCTAAGTATATACACAGCTATATTCTGCAATGTCAGATTTTTTGTGTCTAGAATTGTGCACTGTTGCAATTAAGCTGGAAGATGTCCAATTTAAAGACCAGAAATCTTTTGGGTGCCAAAAGACGAAGACGGGGAACCAATTTTAAACTCTTATATGCAGTATTCATATCCTAAGTGATTGATCTTCTTGTTTACGAACCTATAATACTCAAAAATCATACACTAAGCTTTTGAGTTTAGTTCATGAATTGGGGCACTGTCTTGATTATCTTGAGATACAGCAGCCGGTCGCCATCACAACCCGCCACACAACACCACCAAATCCCCATAAGGTGCAAAGCTAGGTCACTTTTTTTTGGTTTTTGTCCATAAATGGTCAGAAGTGTAGAGAAATTTGACAACAAAGTCCACATTTTAAGTGATGAGAGCCTCACAAAAAAAGGACCATTTTAGTGGTTATCTGCTTTTTTACAAAAAGGTCCACATTTTTCAAAGTCCCCCTAAACAAGGAGTTTCAAACAGTACCACGTCCCCAATACTAGTAATTTTTTGAATGGTCATAAACAATAGGAAGTGTAAAATCCCACCTTAATAAGTAGTGGCAATATTTGACCCCTAACAGTAGAAATATTGTTTTATGTTGTATCCTGAATAGCTCATTTACACAGAATGAGCAGAATCGATCAAACTCGAATTTTCCAAACCGTCCCTACAGGTAAGTCAATGATGAAAGAGTCCACCTTTTTCAGATTTCATTGTTTTTGCTACCCTTTTCACGTTACGTATGTATCGTGCACATCTTGAAAAAATACCCCTTTTACGTTTTCTTTGGTTCGTGCATGATGTCCCCTTATCATTGACCAATACCCCCGGCTCTGGATGGAAGAATAATTAAACATCACATATATTACTTAGACTGAAAAGATACTAGTCATAGTAACTTTGTCTCTAGTGCGAATCGTGGTTGTTTCCCGGTTTTAACAACAATTCATCCATGGATTGGTGTTATAGACTACATGAAACCATTTTCTCTTGCACTTGTTCATAAAACACTCTAGTGTACGTAGCCATGGTCATTCAAAGCAAGGTATAATGGTGTTTTTTAGGGTTCACTATAAAACATTGTGCAAAAAAACATGAGGCCTAACTCTTCCTTTGGACAGGACTGGGAGTCTTAATAACGCAAATTAGCATGTCCCTAATTAGCTTATTTGCATAGACACGAAACAAAAGCTCAATAACAAGTAAATATCATATACAACATTCCCTTATACAAAAAAAAGAATTTGCCACATTTTTGGCCCAGGTCGATATCCTTTGTATGATGTATGACCGCTTTGACCTGTGACCTCGTGTCAAGGTCACTAAAGGTCAACGGAAAACTGGCAAAATCGTTTTTTCTGAATAGTCAACCCAGTAGAAGACATTTATGTGGTTGCCAACAATTAACATAACATTCAAAAATCACTCTCTGAAGAACATGGCCCCTCCACTAATGTCCACTGTGACCGAGGCTTCCGTTACGAAAATGCCGTAAGGAATCCATAATTAACCGTTTTGAATCCCAATTCCCAGGGGGGTAGGACCGATCTGCTCGATTTGGGCATTAGGGATTTTCCACCGGTATTTGGGGAACTTTACGTGCATGTAACTATGGCATCTCGGTCCCAGTGACATTAAAAAATCATCTCTTAAACTTTTTCAAAGATCTAGTAATATCATGATAAATTAGGAAAAATATTGGACGTCAAGCCGTCGGGGTTAGTGGATTAACCCCCCCTGCACTAGTGTAATTTTCCAATAGCGTCATTTAAGATTTAAATCTTCGTGACCAGGCCTAGTCTTTAGTCAGTACTGGTGTAACCGTTCAATATTCTCAGAGCGCCCTCCTACCATTACGTCCTTTTGAAAACAGACTAGCACCCGGATTTGATGCCTTTTTGAATTTGCTGTTGCTGTTAGGGTTGGCATTCCACCCCCCTGCCAAATGCCTGCTCGTAACAATGAGGGCGCTACACTACAATCGCCAGGTCCGCAGACTGGGCGGCCAAGCCTCATTCAATATAGCAACTCACCCAAATATAAAAGAAATTACAGCCATAGGAGTGCAAACCACATACCAATTTGGGGCTATGATGTTGTCGGTCATGACCCACCCCTACGACCTCGTCCGCGTCATATTCGTACAAAAAAAAATCAAATAGGCCTACCCTGAGTTGATATTTCAGCTCCAACGGTTTTGAAGATAAGAAGATATGCTTGCAAAAAGGCAGCATTTTCCTTCAATATTTCCTTTTTACATGTTAAACCAAATGACGACCGCCCCTCCCCTGAAGGACAGGGTCCTCTCCAGCAAGATCAACTGTCACCACATTAAACTCTCTTTCTTTCACAGGACTAAAATTAACAAGCGATTATTGTGATTTACGGTCTAAATACATTTTTAACCCAGCACACCCTCCTCATTGCAGCCTTCTACTACTTCTCTAAAAGGGAATACTATACGGTCGCTTGGATTTACTAATAGCTATTAGTGGACATATCTTTATACCCTCTTAGTGTTGATTTTGAATTCTGGTCTTTGGGATTGCACCCCAAGGTTTCAACCATTACCCCCCCCCCCCCCCAAAAAAAAATCCTCATATAAAACTAAACTACTCAGATTAAAATTGTTAAAGAGTGCATTATCTGTTTGACCTTTTCAGACAAATCATGATTTTTGAAACGTTTTGGTAAATTATCAGAAATTTGTTGTTTTCTATTTTATGATGGGTTTGTCGAGGGGGGACCGACAGCAACATTGGTGAACATAATTAATTCAGGATCATTGAAACATATCGGTTAAATCAAGGTCATATTGAAATGTTCTATAGTTTCAATAGCCTCCCAAATGTTGCTGATGCATGCACTACCACCCTTTTTAATTCACTTTCCGGGCAATATTGCCAATTCACGACGTGTCATAACTATTTGATTACATTATTATGCCTATTACTGCTTTTATCACTCATCTAGGATTCTTTATCGATGTACCAACTGTCTCAAAATCGAAATGACTCGGAAAATATTCTTTGCATTATCTTTCACAAACCCAGGATTAACGGTCATGTTGCCATTACAGTACCCCTTCTGAAACTTTTTATATTCCTGTTCACATAAATTGATAACAAAACAGGTGCTTGAAAAAGCCAGAAGAGATATGTAAATACTCAAATACTGCTTATTGTATTTCCATTTTAAACAAGGCTTGTTTTTTAGAACATAAATA